>JBCAUI010420951.1:0-14191 GCA_038406195.1 Haplosyllis anthogorgicola | reverse complement strand
ACATAGATGTCACCTGTAAGTGTCTGTCTGTCTGTCTGTCTGTCTGTCTGTGTACATGAGTAGTGTCACTCCCACAGCCCTAGCCCTGGCAGAACAGTACATAGATGTCACCTGTAAGTGTCTGTCTGTCTGTCTGTCTGTCTGTGTACATGAGTAGTGTCACTCCCACAGCCCGAGCCCTGGCAGAACAGTACATAGATGTCACCTGTAAGTGTCTGTCTGTCTGTCTGTCTGTCTGTGTACATGAGTAGTGTCACCCCTACAGCCCTAGCCCTGGCAGAACAGTACATTGATGTCACCTGTAAGTGTCTGTCTGTCTGTCTGTCTCTCTGTCTGTCTGTCTGTTTACATGAGTAGTGTTACTCTCACAGCCCTAGCCCTGGCAGAACAGTACATTGATGTCACCTGAAAGTGTCTGTCTGTCGAAAAAGGAGGAATTAAAGAACACAATGCAATTAATGTGCTTTTGATTTCCAGTTAATCTTTAGTTAATGTGACTTGAAATAGACTGTGACTTGATCCTTAATTTGTGAACAATACAAGTTCAAAAATCTTATTCACGCTAGAACAACACACTTGCTATTGGTAGCAATTTGAACTTCTTGTTTCTATCTTAATTCTCACACATATTAATCCTCCTGTCTTGTGATGACAATGGTGTCTGTGCAAAAAGTTTCTATCAACAGTTAACGCTCTCAAACTTTAAATAACAAATAGTGAACAATGAGAAACGAACATATTGGATAAAAGACTTTTTTTAATCATTTGTATTACATTCCATGGCCAGGATTTTCAAATTTTCAAAACACTTATAAAAAGCCTAAAAGCAAAAAGCAAATAATCGGCATTTAGTTTAATTTGCTTCAGTAGCAAAGCGTACAAATTGTTAACTTCTCTTCCAAACTGTTCCAATTCTGTAGTTTTCCTGACCAACATCCTGAAATTCTTATCAATTTTGAAACGCACAGAACAAAAGAAAGGACAACGGAATTCCACGCTGTGCCTTTAATGCACCATTGTTTCAAAGCTGATGGAAATTTCAGGAGCCGCTGACATTTTTAATTTAAAAACGTAATTATGGGGTAATTTATTCAAATCAAGAAATGCCTGTAAATTTCAAATCAAGAAATTTCGGAATGTACAGAACAAAAGAGAAAACACAAGAGTTCCATGCTGTACTTTTGATGTGCTATTCATTGGCGGATCCAGGATTTCTCGTACGGGGGGCGCCCGGCCCGTAGGGGGGCGCCAACCCAGTTTTCACCTATTTTTGCCCCAAAAATCGGGAAAAACTGCATGAAAATGAAGAAAATTTTGGCCATGAGGGGGGGGCCCGCCTCCTGGGCCCCCCTAAATCCGCCAATGCTATTGTCCAAAAACTGAATAGAATTTCATGATTTGATCGTTTATTTTTGCAGCTTCTATCACGACGTTTATCGTCGTCGTCGCCGCTTTAGGAGAAATGTTGTTCCCGGTCATCGTCGGAAACGTGAGTAAATCTTCCTACATAAGTATCAAAGTATTACTTTATCCAGCCTGGTGCAGATCATTAAATTTATATCAATTTTATTTCAATAGAATCTCAACTCAGCGTGAAGCTAAATTGAAATTCTATTGTTGCGTGACCTTAAACTTTTGATAGTTATTTAATGATCTGTTGCGGGTAGTTCAGTAAAAGTGTGGACTCAGTAGCTCAGATGGAAGTGCGTTGGACTTCAGTCATGCCTCACTGAGCAGTTCACTACTGCGTCAGGGGTTCGACTCCAGACTGATGCATTTAAGAAAATGTCCCAGCCAGCCACGCTAACCATGTTGGCAGGTGTCGTACTCAGTGGTGAATCGAGACAAGCCTGGCTTTAAATCCCATGGGCAGAGCCACTCAAACTCTGAAACAGCGGACCATAGTCACCACAATGGTCGCCTCCAAAAATCTTAAAAAAAAAATTCACTAAGAGAAGAACTCTTTTTCCCTTGTACAGTTTTTCGTGTCCGTGGGCCCGTCTAGTTTCCCCGAGTTCTGTGTGTGGGGTCAGGGAATAACCTGTGTTTTTGTTTCAGTTGTTCGTGTCGGTGGGTCCGTCTAGTTTCCTTGGGTTCGGGAATATCGCTTGTCTCGCCTCCGTCTTCGTCTTCGCTGGAATCTGGTTCTTCGGCCGACAAACCCCCAAGTACAAAAGTAAGTACCAGTGGCGGGTAGAGTAAGTTCAAAAGGAAGTACCAGTGGCAGGTTTAGTAAGTTCAAAGTTAGTAGTGGTGGGTAGAGTAAGTACAAAAGTAAGTACCAGTGGTGGGTCTAGTATGTTAAAAAGTAAGTACCAGTAGCTGGTCAGGTAAGTAGATAGGAAGCAGGGTAACATCACATCACATCACAAACATCACATCACCTATTTAAAGTACAAATGTCAGGACAGATATTGCTGCAGTTTTCTTCCATGAGTTAGAATTTGAATTTTTCTTTTTTAAATTTAATTCCACCTTTATACTGTGTTGTTTGCAGGTCAGCCCTCTGGTGGGTTTATCTGGTGTCACATGTGCTGCTGGCGCCGCCCTGGTGGTGGATCTGGGGACGAGGACGGGTTGGTCACCACGCATGTCAAGTACTATTCCCGGATGTCAGAGTCAGACTCCAACATAGAGCTCTCCCAGGTAAGTCCAGCAAAGCATTTTCTTTTCTGATTTTAAGATCTACTGTTCAGTACAGTTCAATATTTGAAAATAGCACACATAATGCAAAACCAAATTGGAAAAATGCCAGCAACTAATTTAAGCACATTTTTGTTGGCACACCAGAAATTCATTCTTTTGTTAATGTAAATTGAGGATTCTCCTGTTGAACAAGTTTAGCATGAACAGACTCGATTTTCAAATCGGTTGCCTGACATTTGTCATTTCAGCAGACAGGTGGCTTGGACCAACAACAGATGGCACCACAGAAGATGGATGGTTACGGATATTGATGATTACGGATCTTTTTATTTACGGATCAAATAGTCAAATGTAAATCTAGGTCATTCCACGAACATTACTACGGATATTGGAGAATACGGATATCGGAGATTTACATACAAATGCACATCATATATATGTATTACGGATAATAGTGAATACGGATCTTGGTGAATACGTGTATTATAAATAAAATGTCGTTTCTCTCAGCTACAATTATCCATTCGGGAATATCTGTAACTGTTCCTAACAATTCTATTGATTTCAAACGTTTGGGAACAATAGAATTCCATGGTGAGCTTTTTCATGCGTATGAATGTACAATAAGAATTCTATTGTTCCAAAACTGACCGGATCTTCATTCTCTGCTTTGATCATGTAAACCCGATTCGATTCGAGTCAAATATGTCCCTTGATGCAGGTTACATCATTACCATTGACGGATCCAGGATTTCTCGTAAGGGGGGTCGCCAACCTTGGGACGCACTAATCTTTGCATAAAAATCATCAAAAACTGCATAAAAATGAAGAAAATTTGGCCTGTAGGAGGGGGCGTCCATGGCTCCCCCTGGATCCGCCAATGATTACCCATGAAAATAATGCTGTATTCCTTCCAATTAGAAATGTTTAAATATAAATATTGATAGTTCAAAACATCCAACTTTGTGCATCTTACAACTGATAAAATCTAAATATAATAAGACATTACTGAAAATATCTTCCCATCACCGAAAATGTTATCTCAGAAGAAAAACCCTTCGTGTAGCATTACAGATTAGAAAAATTCATTTATTTTCATTTTTTTTGAGTGGACCATACTTAGAGGGGATGCCATAATTAAAGGGAATGCGGTACATAATTGTAGAAAACTGAATGTTTGTGATAAATGTGTGATATTTATTTATTTCGCCCTGGTATGATATGGAACAGAGGTTTTTCTTATTTAGTTTTGCTGGGCTAATTAGTCTAATTAAGCCAGAACAATTATGCTACTATTACCTTAGTAACTTAAAATTTACTAATATTAATCACTACACTGATAATTTTATGGTATTATGGCATTTCTGGCCTGGTTAGTCGGATTAGCAAAATTGTATGGAAAGACCTCTCATGTCTTGATTGTTGTATAAATGTAAGAAGCAATATGTGAATGTGAACTATATTGTTATTGTAACAATTGTTGAAATGTTAGTGAATTCTGCATCATTCCAACTGTTTCCTTTGTTTGAATTTGAGAAAACTCTTACAGTTTGTTTACTCAATCTTGCAGAATATGATTAATATATTTGTTACATTTACATACTTTGTGTGTATATTTAAAGTCTAAGGTCATTTGAAGGTCACATCATTTTCATTGTACATAAAATATGTCTATTGCTGTAAGGTCACCATTTACTTGTCATGTGTTTAAAGGGAAAGTAGGTTAGAATATTAATAATAATTGCTCATGAGTGGATTGTAAAATACTGTACATAAATACATACATGGGTTGACATGTTGAAAGCAGGCTTTCAATTGAATAGCTAACCATAGACTTCTCTCATATTTTAGTAATCTATGCTGTACTATCATATTATCTCTGTAGATGTAAACTCTGTGATTAGACCATAGAGGGAAATTAATCCATGCTGAGAACAAAGGGAAATGCTGTCAATGTGAAATTCTATTGTTCCAAAGTGGAGATATTTCCCATCTGACCTTAGGGGTATAAATCAGTTATCAGTCAACCTGTTTGTTTTAAAATGTTAACAATATGGGAGAAGTCTATTGATACACGTATTGTAACTCGTGTATTCTCGTGTTGTAATGAAAGTCAAGATAATTAGGCTAAATAACCTATTTTCTAATTTCCTTTTCCTATTTCCTAACTGTCTCAGTCCTTAATCTGGGACCAGAGCGCAACCATTTCTGGGGCCACAGGTTCCCCTGATTTGGACTTCGAGTGGCTCTTCCCATGGGTTTTAAAGCCTCTGAATGCCAACTTGTTTTGAAATAGTTCGAGATTACCTGTGAAAAAGTAACACTAAATGAAATATATTACAGGTTTTTCTTACTTATTTAGGTTATTTTGCTTAATTGACGTGGCAAATTTATACTGTTAAAATACAGTAACCCTACGGCCGCAATTTTCTTTCGTTTCATGCGTTTTTTTCTCCTACCAGAAATTCTCGATCTGCCCCTGGATTAACGAAACGAAAACCTCCATTACGCAAGATGTACTGTCAATAGTAATCTTGGGTTATTTAGCCTAATTAGGCTACGTTAAAACGCGATTGTTTTCTACGAAGTAGCTTAGGTCACAAGTACGTAGGATGGATAGATAATACTCAAATTATGGACAAGTCTGAATTGTACCATAATTTGAATAACATTGTACATGTACATATGTAGTAGACAAATGCTCAGTTTTAGTCATGAAAATATAATATCTGAACGTTTTGGTTTTATTTATTTTCGGGGGGGGGGGCTCTGGGGAGGGGGAGTGGAATACTTCTTTCTAAATGGCATCAGCAAATATAAAAAAACCATTAAAATGGCAGTGAGTGTTATATTTCCCATTGCTGTAATTTATAGTTCTCTTTCTTTCCAAAATCTTGTGAATGGTGTGAAATGACAAGTAGATAGTGCAATGGAATGATATATTTATAACTAAGGAATGAATGAGTGTGGATTTCACAATGATGTTATATTAGTAGTGAACTACAGGCCAACACGAATGTATCATTATAAAAACATCAAATAAAACTTTGTTGATAAATACTGCATAAAATACAGAAGTGTTTGTTATCAATTTTTATGGAACACTAATAATTTATTCCTCTATTTTGCTGTTGCCGCGGTGGCCAAACTGAGTTAGATCCTCTTGGAAGCACGCAATTCAAGTTCCACTCCTGGTTGGTCAAATATCAGTAAATCACAGCCTCACCACGCCATGGTGTAAAATTGGTACCAACCAAGGGAGGCAGGACAGGTTTGAATGTACAGTGGTTCCCGCTTTTATCGATATCACTTATATCGATATCCCGCTTATATCGATGCTATTTTGCCGCACCAAAAATATCGATACATCCGGGGACAACTGTGCTATTCCTGTTTTTGATGTAGGTTGCCCGTTCACATCACTCGGGACATCTCACACCTCGGGATATCTCACACCTCGGGATATCTCACACCTCGGGATATCTCACAAGGCCGTTAAGTACACTCATCCCCGGATATATCGATATCGCTTATATCAATATCCCGCTTATATCGATACTTTTTTCCGCACCAAATTAACAGACCCTTATGTTAATTGTTCCGCTTATATCAATTTCCCGCTTATATCGATGCTATTTTTCCGCACCAAAAATATCGATATATCCGGGGACAAGTGTAAGTCACAATTCATGACTGAACTGTCGGTAATGGTTCCGTATCAAGAACTTACAGTGGTCCCCCCTTTTTCAAATGATTTGACTACATGAAATTGTATCGATAGAGGCGGGATATCGATATAAGAGGCCAAGATATAACTTGTTATTTTCCAGGGGGACAAGTCAAAATTGAAAAGTACTTGACCTGCTGGCCAAATTGATTTTTCCTGCCAAAATTGATTTTTCAATTAATTGCATGCAGAATCTTGGTAAATTTGGAAGATACTATAACAAATGTAACCCAAAGACAAGTAGATTTTCAGTTTTACTTGCCTTGCTGCCCAAATCTCTCCGAAAGATTGTGTGAAAGACTGCAACATGTGATTGTATCAATATAAGAGGGATATCGAATATAAGCGATTTCGATAGAAGCGGGGACGACTGTGTATACTCTTTACTGCTCAGTGACTTTCTTTTATTTTCTATTTCGAATGAATAAACGAACTTAAATTCACAAAACTTTAGTATGTACATCCAAGACAATTTATTGACTTTCAAGTATATTTACACAATAAATAACAATATATCCAACATGCTCAGTATTACACTACTAACAACTATTGTACAGTTGGTCCATGGGTGACAATAACGCAAAATTATACAACAGAGTTTGTCATTTACGACCTCCCATTGGATCTATTATTCATGGTTCTAAAAGCAGGTGGTCTCAAAAATAATTTCCACTTTTACAGTTGTGTTATAGTTGTGGAAATGAGGCCATAAATGACAATATGGAGCCGTGGTTTAGGACCTTCCCTTTTATCTCACCACAACCACAAGATTCATTCCCTTTTATCTCACCACAACCACAAGATTCATACACTTTTAGCAGTGCCAGATCCAGGGTTTATCGTTCTGGCTGGGTGGAGCCACAAACCTCACTGGGAGGGCTCAAATGTAAATATCCAACTGAAAATGACAAGTCTGGTTTTTGGGTTGGAAAGAGAGAGCATATTCCCTATGCCACCTAGATCCACTGATGTTTGGCACATTAAATTAGTAGTCTGGCAGAAACTTATTCCTCTGATGAACATGTCTATATTTGATTCGTGTACCATTCATCTGGAAAACATGTGGCGACTGGGTTAAGGACAGAACATAGTAACAAGCTGTAGTTAGACACCGCTCTCCTGCACGCGTTTCACCACGGCCTGTACTAAGTCTGAACTCGTCGCCATTCCTCCGATATCCGGCGTGTGGATCTACAATAGTAATACATGTACATGTAGTAATAATATATTAGTTGGTGACTGATTACTGTTAGGTTAGTGACGCTATTCTAACAGCGCATTTTTAACTTAATGCACCGACGTTAACGGTGTAATGTTAAACCAATGAGGCTAATGCTAAAGAGGTGGTGTTGACTGTAACTGCACAAGCAGGGTTATAAAGATTTGCTGTTTCTTTGTACAGCTTTCATGACTGCACTGCAACCTACTGGATTTGTTAAGAGTTCCAATATATTAATTGCTGACAATTCAGAGTCAGGTTCGTGACGCTATTTCAAATCTGCACAGCTTGTGCGACTGCTCTGCAACTTTGCACCGGAACCTAAACGATTCTTCGTAATTCCACACTCATGACAGAAGCTTTGCACAAACCCTCTCATTCATCTCATTAACCAGATGGCGCAATGTCTCTGCAACAGTTTGAAACTCCCACCTATCCCCTGCCTCACCTAGCCTCACCTACCGCTGCCCCTACCCCGCTTGAAGCAAGCTTTTGAGTAAGGATTTGGAGTCTTAAGGGCACTTGCCACACCCTGTTGATCTAAATAAACTTACCTGATCCTCGTTTAGGACTTTGTAGACGGATTTCCTGATCAAGTCTCCGTACTTCGTTAAACTGCAAAAAGAAACGAACAATATTTAATCTTTATTTTCGGCGTGCCTTCTCCCATGCCAGTAGCACCCATTTTAAGACTTTCTATTTTGCTCAATTCTTAAACTCTGACCAGTGTTTGAAATAAGGCCAATCCATCGGACAATTGATCATTGATCAGCCAAATTATTTCAGGGTGAATGATTTTAAAACCTGACAATTTTGCAAGTCACTGGTTTTAAAACTTATTTCGCACACTGCAGGTCCAAACAAACAAGGAATCTTTAGTGTATTTCCGACACAAAACTAAAATCCTTTTCGTGTCATCAATTTACATGATTCTTTTACAGCATCTGGCAAAGTTGTATAAAATGCATTTTGCAAACATGAAATTAACAAATAACCTGCAAAATACAATAAAAGAAACGTTTAACAGTGTAATTATAACACAGTGATGTTGTACCCAGCCGTGGCGAAACAGTAGTTTCCGCACATAGAGTCCACGCCGGATCTTACGCCGTGGAAAAACCCACTTCTACAAGTTCAGCGTGGATAACAACAGTGCAACTATACAACAGAATAACCGCTTCTACAAGTGGTAGCCTGTTCCGTGTACAATGAAGGAAAAAGGCTTGGGATTTACTCCCACTTTGTAAGTTATATAAAACGGCTTACATAATGCACTAAACACGCTATTTACCATATTTACTTTTTCAGTGGTAGCTGATAAGCAAGTTCAAAGATTTCATCACATTTCAACATTGTTTCTTAGATGCACAAAGTGTAATTTAATTCCATTACAATACGGTTTTCCGTTTACAAAATGTTTACATACCCTAAGTGATTGAGCATATCGGCGCTCGCCAACAACATGGCGGTCGGATTGGCGATGTTCTTCCCAGCTATGGATAATCCTGTATTACGTGTGCCCTGTAAATATACGGTGGTTCTCATGAATTAATCATTTATTTCTTCACGGTTGGTCTTTAATATACTACATCCAGGGCCAACATACTACCATTCTCTGGCACCACTGCAACTCCTATTTTGGATTTTTGGCAACTTCGATGTGGATACTATACAAGAATTGTCTTTTGATTTTTTCTGCATAGCTGTCTTTGTCACTTGTGGCGCATTCAGTTCGAGTCCTAACATGCCTGATATCAAAAGTAGTTTGTTGTGTGCACATGATTAGACAGTGTTTGTCGAATAAATTAACAATACTACCCGTATTCTCTTTCTACGACACCCATAGAATCCATGTGATAGCACACTATTTTAAAAGCCCTTACAAATCAGGAGTAAACAGCAGTCAGTAGAAGACTAGACTTTAACCGTACCATTTCAAAGATGGAGTAGTTCTGTCCGAGGTTGACTCCCGGTACGAGCCCGGGGCCTCCCACTAGTCCGCACCCAATGTTAGCGATGATGTTACCGTACAGGTTGGGCAGCACCATCACGTCGAACTGCTGAGGGCGTGACACCATCTACAAGTATGTAATATTAGAGTTTGCACAAGGCTGATATGCTGACTGTGTACAGGTTGGCAGCACCATCACGTCAAACTGCTGTGGGCATGATACCATCTACTACATACATAGAGGGTTAGTACAAGGCTCATATGCTGACTGTGTACAGGTTGGGCAGCATCATCACGTCAAACTGCTGAGGGCGCGACACCATCTACAACATACAGGGTTAGTACATTCATCCCCAGATACATCGATATTTTTGGTGCGGAAAAATGGCATCAATATAAGTGGGATATCAATATAAGCGGAACAAATATCTACTTATTTTAATTTGACTGACTACAAGAGATTGTATCGATATAAGTGGGATATCGATATAAGCGATATCGATATATCTGGGGAGGAGTGTACAAGGCTCATATGCTGACTGTGTACAGGTTGGCAGCACCATCACGTCAAACTGCTGTGGGCGCAACACCATCTACAACAGACATAGAGAGTTTGCACAAGGCTCATATGCTGACTGTGTACAGGTTGGGCAGCACCATCACGTCAAACTGCTGAGGGCGTGACACCATCTACAAGTATGTAATATTAGAGAGTTAGTGCAAGGCTGATATGCTGACTGTGTACAGGTTGGGCAGCACCATCATGTCTAACTGCTGTGGGCGCAACACCATCTACAACATACATAGAGAGTTTGCACAAGGCTCATATGCTGACTGTGTGTACATGTTTGGCAGCACCATCACGTCAAATTGCTGTGGGCGTGACACCATCTACAACATTATGCCGTCACAAAAAAATTGCCCATTGTAAGCCTTTGATGCAAAGCTATTTATCTGCATGTGCTGCATTATTTCATAGTGTCTATTCCAGTAGACTGTATTTTTCCTTTTTATGAAAACTGTTGTATGCTATTGTTATATTTGATCCTCGAAAATGGCAAAGGTATCCCAATAAATTGGGACAAAGGACAAAATGTCCCCCGGTTTCAAAAAGTAGCAAAACACTGCAATCATGTTCTTCGTTTTTCTTCTTTTCTTATTTGTACTTGTTTTTAAACCTTTTTGTGGCAATCCTTACAGTCCATCTCCATGACCAGTGCACAAATATATTTTGGAGCCACTGGTACCCTTTTGGGTCTGGGATTCGCCAAACATGTGCAGAGTTGGGCTCTCAACTCGCACCTATTCAATTACAAGTTACACAGACCAGCCTACCTGCATGCTACAGTTATCTACGATCATTCCCTCGAACTCTATGTCCGGGTACTCCTGTGACACGCGCCGACAGCACTCCAAGAATAAACCATCTCCTAGTTTCCTGTAAAGAAAATTGACCTGTAGATATGCTAAGCTGAGTTTAGTTGTGGTTCAAAATGGTGCACTAGTCCAGAAGGAGGCTCAATTTGTTAGTACACCAGAACCTGCTTTACACGGCACCTGTTTTGTGCAGCATCATGCATTTTATAGCAGTTTTGTTAAAAAATAAACCCTTAATACTCACTTTTAATTTCCCTGTGTTGTATTGCACACTTGCTTTTATAGTATTCTATGCACACAAAGCTGTGTAGACTTCAAATAGCATTACTAACCTGACTAAAAGCGGTTAACAATAACAGAATACACGTACATGATGTTAGCCTTGTGTACGGCTGTGACCTTCCGTCTGCCGTGCCGCTTAGCGAACTCAAAGGCGTACTTAGCGATGCGTGTCGACTTGTGTTCTGTGATGATCTTCAGGCTCTCTATAACCCCGTCCACACTCTGCAAAACGAGGCACAAAAATTTGTATTTAGTGTTAGTACCAGATTCTCCTTTCTGCCTGCATGCTCAATTGGACGCATTCTGTTATTACTTCTATCTATAACCGCCTAGTTATTCTGTAGTCCAAGCCGAAACCTTTATTCCACCCAGCTCTGGTGTACTCAAACCTGTATTGGCTTCCTTTGTTGGTCCCAATTTTGCACCTTGGTATATTTTTGGTCCAACACAATGGCAACACTTTTACTCTACCACAGGGGTAGTTAGAGGGACACTCTTACCCTGTGCACTTCCCCTGCTTTCCCATATTGATGCGTTTTTAATATAATACCTGATGCTCTAGCTGGCTGTACTCTCCCTCTGTGTTCTCTCTGATGATGATGATGTCTATGTCCTTGTGTCGGGTGTGGATGCCCGGCTGGGACCTGCACCACACAACATTAGCGAACAGGTCCAGCTCGGCTCTCAGCTCCACGTTTCGTGACTTAAAACTCGGGTCGTTTATGTCTCCGGCGATGTTACCTGTAAAAGAAAACGTCTTATTGTGTCCGATCAAACACATTTCTGCGCAGGTTTACAACCTAATTCCACGGGGAACTGTTTATCGACCGATTTGTGTTCTCTGCCCCCAAGGTGTATCTGTAGCAGTGTGCATAAAGTTGTGTATCAAGTGGGACCATAATTTTGCATGCATCCTGCTTGTAATAAACCCCAAGTCTCAGGCCCTGGGTGGGGTTTCCCGTTATTAACTGCAATGGTAGTCAATTTCTTGCACTGCAAGTGACAGCTCCGTCTTCACTTTAAAACTACGGGCAGTGTGAAAAAACGAGTACCAGTGGCCCCATAAAATGGACCTCGATCCACAAGAAAGAGCTTTACCTTTTAATGCGATGCCGTTCCTCTTTATGGCGAGCAGTGCATTGTCCTGTTCGTTCACATCCGACACAGAGGAATCAAGTGCGACCTCCTCAAAGTCTACCGGCACTCCTGCATATCTGTAATCATAATAAATCATAATCATTACACAACTTCACACTTTGCACATTTTATATATTTTAACAATGTTGCTCAGTGAAAAAAAATGCCAAATGAGTAATTTGGTTGCTGTTCAGGTAGAAACTGATGATTTTACAATTTCTGATGCATGAAACGAAGTAAAATGCTTAATCTGACTTAGTTCAGTCCTTTTTATTTATTGGATCATATATTTATACCGGAATTTTTTGAGAGCACCGAACGGAAAAAAAACCAGAATTTACCGTATTTTTTGTAATTTTTATGAAAATATATTCTATCAACATATAATTCTTCCAAACTATGTTTGACGAAAATTTTGGGCTTATTTGGGTTCTGAATCAATTTTTTCCCCTTGACAATACAATTCTGCAATTTCTGAGAGCGGCGGGAAACGTAATCAAACAAATGAAAAGTCTGGCCTTATCTGCACGTACCTGAACACCTCCTTGACGTGCTGCATCAGTTCGGGTCCCACTCCGTCTCCTGGCAACAGCGTCACCGTATGACGTCCTCCATACGATGCACGCGGAAACTAAAATATAAGTTTCTAAGGTTCCCGCGTGATTAGACTAGGTTTATTCCAAAACAGTGTGCACAGTTTTGTAGTATGTCCTATGATCCTACAGGTTGTAACGCACGTGCGCGCACAGTTGTTTTATTAGAAACGTATACATCCAATAATGTAGAAATTGTTAAATAAACAACTTGAAGAACCATTTCACAGTAGGGTATTCAAACATCCTTAACACGAGTCATCATGTTGATGTGATGAGACCAAGTTTTCCTTAAACCCTGTACTGGACTGGTGTTAATTGTGTTCACCATGCATTTCCCAGGTACAATTTTTGATCCTCATGCCTAATGGCAATGAGGGTCTGTGTATCGGAGGGAAACTGGTTTGTGTTCTGGGCAGCCATTGCAGAAAAGTTGACCAGGACACCTCCCCCCCGGACTAGTGAAAATGCATTCCTGGGCATTTGAGACAATTCGGTGAAAAGTCAAATTCTAAATATGGCATGAGGGTCTGTGCTCCGTCAGGTCACCTTTCTCGTTACATCTTTGACAGACCGGGGCAGGTGCTTTGATCGGATGGCTTGCTCAGCTTTACAGCTAGGACTGGGATTTGAACCCACAATCTTCAAGTTAAAAGGTGAACACTCTACTGACAGAGCTATGCGTCTTAAACAAGTACAGAGAACACTTAAATCTTTTCCAGCCGTTTTCTTCATCACTTTGCTGGCGTTATAGATCTACTCGTTACGTATTTGTTACTTTGCATTGAGGTTGCATAACTGTGATACACGTATAAAGCAACGATAAGTTTTTGGGGTCATGCAACCAGTCAATGTAACATTATAAGATCATTCTATGACAGAAAAACTTACTGGATCAGTGGATAATGTTGATTCGCCTCGGTGTTGACATTGTGTTCCCAAAACTCCCAATCTCTGTGTCACCTTCAAACGAGTAAGGTAGTTAGTTCATTAAATATGTTGTGTTCGGCTTTTCTCCTTTGGTTCCAACATACAAAGCAACTC
Organism: Haplosyllis anthogorgicola; assembly: GCA_038406195.1. Taxonomy (NCBI): domain Eukaryota; kingdom Metazoa; phylum Annelida; class Polychaeta; order Phyllodocida; family Syllidae; genus Haplosyllis; species Haplosyllis anthogorgicola. The sequence continues at coordinate 215 of JBCAUI010420951.1, read as the reverse complement.
CAGATACAGTCCAAGTAGGTTTAATCAGTTTATTGTAACTAGGATTACATTGTAAGCTGCGGCTGTATGGTCTGTAATTGTCTAGGGGGGCCAGTAGAAGAGCAGCCTAAATTGGTGGTAGAGAGAGAGTGAGTGAGCGAGTAAGCAAGAGAGAGCTAAGCAGCTCTACTTTGGTTTATATACTGGGGTACAACAGCTTCAAAGACAAGTACAGC
>JBCAUI010420840.1:0-14193 GCA_038406195.1 Haplosyllis anthogorgicola | reverse complement strand
CCAGAGGATTGCTACCTCCAAGGCCTGATGATGTAGTACCAGCTACACCTGAAAGCGTAAAGATATATTTAGAAAATGCAGGTTTGGACTTCTCCAAATTTGACAGGAAACATAAGTCCAGGCCACAACAGCAAGTTGCACTATGATGCACTATGTGGTCCAAATATTTACATCGGCTGCTGTGCCTCAAAAACAAAACAAAACAAAACAAAACAAAAAATAAAAACAATAACACAAATGACAATGCAGGCATGGCTCACAACCAGTGACGTTATGTGTACTCCTGATTGTGGTACGTGTTAATAAGCTGTAGCATCATGATTTCGATATTTGGCTTACTCTTGCAAAAACAAAAAGGAAAATCACGAAACATTGTATACATGTAGTAGTATTATGAACGATCATTTTCCCCCACTCTCCCGGTAATGAAGATACAAATAGCACTAGGAAGCAACTTTATAAAATGCAATTACAAAAGTGGATGTATGCAAAATGCATGTGTGCAATCACATTTCAGAGATGGCGTTGAAGACAGATGATTCATGATGGGAGAACATTACCCATTGGAGTACGTGCTATGCTCTACACACTTTGATGATGTGGTGACCCTGCATCCAAACAATGAGCATGAATTAAGCAAAACTTCAGTACGTAACCGCTATTTCAGACATAAGCAGAAACGACTGAGACATGGTTCACACAAGGCACAGATCAACAGGACAGTGTGACATGTAACAAAAATATGGTAAACACGAGACACCTACCCTGATTGGACCTTCATGATCCTTGTAGTCCACCACCAACCCTGGCTGTCCTGAACCTCCTTTTCCCACACTCCTTCGCTCCGTACCTTTCTTCTTTCCTTCCCTCCAAGCCATCCTCTTCACATTCCGAGCACCTTTCTTGGTCATCTTTTCGGAGGCTGCTCTGTCAAAGTTTGCTACTAACTGTGGAACAAAACAAACAATTAGGCTGGCAAAATTGCAAAATGCAGCAGGCACAGTAGAAATTACAAGATGGCGGCCGGATACTCTTCGTAGCTCTGCGCCAAGATCATTCTTGCCAAATATCCTCACCTGGTTAGGAGTTGACTCATCATTACATTACAAGGCAGTGCACTTCACAAATATTACACTAGTTGTTATAAAGTGGCAGATATGAACGCATAAAATGTGGCAAAATAGTTATGATTTAATCATGGAAAAATGGAAAACACGTCCTTACCGGTACCAGACCTAACCACGAACTGATTTCTCCACCAATCAGAGGTCGCGTTGCGGGATGACGCAGGTGTGCTCTGTCAATTAATTCACCAACAAATGACTGAAGATAGCACCACTCTAGATGGAGTCCCTCCTGCCAAGATCTCTTCCCACACCAAGAATTTTTGAACATTGGTTAACTGCTGGATCTTGGGATGCCGTGCCATAAAAGTTTGAAACCACCACATTAAAAGAACTATTCGTATTGTGTTTGCCAATGAACTATTAGTCATATGAATTGTTTGTACTTCATTATGAAGTCATAAAGACTTGAGAGAGGGAGAGAATTGTCGTAACCTAAGTCGATGCACTCTCTCGAAAGAGGCATGTAATAAATAAGAGGCATGTAATAAATGGCACACGTAACTGGTGTCCGCCCCCAGAAATTTTACAAATGTAATACACCAATTATAACAGTGCACATAGCATGTAATCTTTACCGTGACGATTGTACTAACCAACCATTTAGCGACTCGCACTTGAGCATGTAGATGATGTTAAGTATTTAAAGGACTGTCACCTAGAATAAGACGAATTTTGTGTTTGGTTTGACTTGACTCTAGTAACGCACTGGTGTGCTAATTGTAGTTTGTAAAATTTAATAAAAGTAGCTCGTCAACTAGATCTGCTTAGTTGTCTTACTTTCAACGCGGACTCCCCGTACTGAAAAACGGTACGACAAATTGAAAAATGCTAACTTCTGAACATACTACTCTGTCATAAATTTGCACATCGAACATACTGCCCAGTCGTAATTTTGTACATCCCAAGCAGAAGGCTATGGATCGACGGTCATTTTGCCCCAAAACAAGTCTAGGAGGTGCTGCCATTTCCACACAGGTAAACATGATTTGCTTACATACGAGCCAAAAATGTACCGTAATAGATAAACCTATCACGCAAAAACGTATAGCACGTATAGAATTGTGACCCCGGGAGACAACTAATTTTGACACACACATGCATGCCACCTGAAGGCAAAACATGAAAAAATTGAGACCAGTTATCTTTTCTTTAATTCTGTTAAAAGAAAAGTCTAGTTCAATTGAGAGCGTGCCAATTCAGGAAAAATGTAGGTATGAGACTAATTCACGGAACAATTACTTTAATTACAGCTTTAAATCACCCAATTATGTTAACAATTTATTTTTCTTCTTTCCATTGTAGACAAGCAAATAATGACGAATCTGTCTATCTACATCTGTCTGTACTTGAGATCATACTTAATTATAGAAAGGTCAGATCAAGAAATCATCGTAGAGTTTTTGTCAAAAGTTAACCCACAAGCTTAGTATTAGCTCAGCGTGAAATTGTTGAGGGGCTTAAACTTTTGATAATATTTCGTTGATCTAAAAAAGATTCAGTATTACACAAAAGAAATAGAGAGCGACAGGTATTATTTGAAATTACTCTAATCCAAGAATTCACAATGTGGGGCGTGAAAATTAGAAATACCTTAGACCAATTTCTGACAGACAGTTTTGCTGTCATTGCCCATGGTACTTTCACAGAAGTGACACAATACAGTAGCGGATCTAGAAATTACTTTGGGGGCGGGCAAAAAGGCAGCCGAATATGTTTTAACAGCCCAAGGGGTGGCCAAAATGGCGGCCACACAGTTTAACAGGGGCTAGGGGGGATAAGGTCCCTAAAGCCCTCCACAGATCTGCAATACCCCTTCCAGAGCTGGACTTTTGTTGCAGTTTCACTGCAGACACAATACAGTTTTACATTACAACATCCATTGACATAAAGCACAATAACAAAAAGCCCTGTAAATTCGTCACATGATGATAAAAAGATCCATAAATCTGTTAAAAAGTGTTCTGTAAATCAAATAAATAGTCTAGCTTTGTTTAAATATTTGAGTGAAATATAGCAACTATTCCTACATAAAATACTTTTTTTACATTCTATATCATTAGAGATACGAGCAAAAGGACAATAGACGGTAGATTTCAGTAGTCGCAGTTTTGTTCAAGTAAAGGTCTTCTTTCGTCGTTTTCTTCGACCACATTCCTCAGCTTAGATAAAGGCGTTCCTGGCATTGCAAACCTTATCCTTTTTCTCAATCTGTAACACAACGAATACAATTAATGTTTAATTATCATGTAATTCAAGCCCAAACTATTTACGTAAGAGGAATTGAGTATCTCTATAACCATAAATGTGCATACGTGGGAATGTCTCTGGGAAATTTTGTTGCATCAATATAAGTGTAAGTTCGGAGATACATCTGAAGGTCTCGTGGCAAAGTATCTACATCCAACGCTTCCAGTAAAATCACTATCAGATATTTCTTATTTTCTTTTATCATTTTGTGATGGGCTATTCTGAACTCTTCCATGCAATATTTAGAGTTCACATAATTTCTGAAAATATGTTGCATACCGAATGTATAAAGTTAATCAATGATCTTGGATTAGTTGATGAAAGGCAATCATTCTCATTTCTATTCGGTAGCTTTATTTCTAGGAATCTTATACAAAAATCAAGTCGAGTTCTTAGTTTGAAACAGTCCTCATTATTACGAGTACCTTGATAGGAGCATGATCATCCGTCTTGTTTTTCCAACAGCATCGACTATATTTGCCATGATAATATTTCCAGGCATAAAATCTCTTTGGTGAAGAATCAACTTGAACCCGTGGTCCTCTTCCAGAATAAGTGCCGTGCAGTCGTGCTGTTCTGGATATGGTTGTTTGCAGTCACACTTCACAAAAAGTTGTTTCATCAGATCAGAATCTTTTTCACTAAATAAGATTAACACAAACAAGTTAACAGTTTTTAGGTAAATTTAAAACTGATGGATTCATTTCTTCAACAACAGAAATTTAGGCTCCACGTCAGATGTAAAGACACAATCAACAATCTCAGGGTAAATTTCTACAGCAAATCAAGAAATTCCTATGATTTTCGGAACGTACAGAACAAAAGAGAAAACACAAGAGCTCCCTGCTGTGCTTTTGATTTCCTATTGTTCCAAAACTGAATAGAATTTCATAATTTGTACCTGAAAGGGCTCATGACTTTGACAATGTGCCTTTACACTGAATTGTTTTGCAAAATTCTGTTTTCCTTCAAATCTATTTTCTAGGTATTCCAATGTTCAGAATTCAAGTGTCAGAAATGTACATTATACCTGTATGACACCAAGGCATCGCTTTCCTTTTTCTTCAGATTCTCATTCCCGTCATTCTTATCCAGAATATCAAAGTGAAGGTACATGAACCACTTCACCTCATTCCATCTTCTGCTGATTGCGATGATTGCAATTACAATTGCAATAGTTACGGTAGCTGACAACCCAACAAGCATTTTCTGCCAAAGGCTTAGTTCTTTAGGGAAGCATCCCATTCCAACCGGATCTAATTTGGATATAGGTTCGCCATTCGGACATTTTATCTCATTATAATCCCGAATCACCTTTGTGTCGGTCCATTTTAATTTGAAATCAGACATCCAGTTGGCCATCCATAACATATCACAATCACATTTAAAAGAATTATTGGACAACCAAATATGTGTTAAGTTTTTCAATTTGACAATGTTCTTGGGCAGGATTTTCAATTGATTATGCGAAAGGTTCAGTTTCTTTAGGTTAACAAAATGTTCTATAGTGCCGTCAAAAATTTGGCTTAAACCGTTGTTGGAAACGTCAAGTTCAAGTATATTATCAAGATATGAATTCTTTGTATTTAATGACGTAATTTTGTTGTTACTGAAATCTAACCAGTTAGTGTTGTTGGGAATTACGGTATCACTGGGCAAGGATGTAAGATTTCTCATGGAACAGTCGTACAGATTGGCCTTATCTTCAACGTAATAGCAATAACATCTTTCCTGCTTTCCACATTGGATGGGAAGTACTGCAATACAAGTAAATGAAACGTTAAAAATCTTACTCTTACATTACAATCGACATCTGTAAATTGTGCTAAATATTAGCTCATCAAATTTCCAGTAATTTAGGAACGTAAATTTAAGGACGAGAACATAAGCTGTAAAATTGATAAGCTTATAAGGACACAGCAAAAGTTGAAATTCCTATCAGCTTTTAAACAATAGAAATTCGAGAGCACAGCGTGAAACTCTTTTGTTCCCTCTTTGTTCTGTACGTTTTCAAAATGAAAGGAATTTCAAGAGTTGAACATAACAAGCTATTTGTATTAGTTGGGCACATCAGCTTCGCGTGACTTTTTATTAACGGTAACAAAGACCTCCATTGTTCCCAAACTAATACAGAAATCTTGTAATTAAAAATTTTATTGTTTCAAAACTGATCAAGTTCTCCGAAAATAGAACTTACGTGACGCATAAGGGGTTTCCAACCACTTTGTGTCTTTACTTGCTGTTGTGATCATGCCATATTTTGCCGCATCTTTAAAGAAGTTGTCACTGTTTGAATTAACTCTTTGGTTGCAGTTACTTATTGTATAGTTATGGGTGTACAAAGTGCATTTATATTCATAACGTTTGTCGTCATCAAGTTCAAAGGTTATGCAGGTGTTATTTGGTTGTAGACAATAGCCTCCAGCCAACCGTAGGTAGTTACCATTATATTGATAAATGGCTACTCCAAATGTCCCCATGTTATTACGAAGAGTACAGTTAACCAGAGAAACATTTCCATAACCATATTTAAATATTGCACCTCCTTTCCTGGCATAGTTATACTCAAACCATGAATGATATGCAGCCAAGCTGCTTCCGATTTGCAAATAGAAACATCCACCATAAACAGCTCTAGCACCAGAAAAGTTGCTGTATTTCACAATTACCTGCGATTCATGGGCTGAAACTATTCCCCCATATGCTAAACCATGATTATTGATGAAGCTAGTCTTCGAAAATATTACAGTGCTGTTTTGAAGATATACTACTGTTGCATCTCCACCAGTATTATTTGTAAAGTGACTTCCCTCAATAGTCAGCAAACAGTCAACAGCCAGGTAAAAAACACTGCCTTGCGATGCATAGTTGCCAATAAACCAAGAAGAAGTCGCATTTATTCTGCTGGTTTTGGCATAGACAATGCCACCTTGATTAAACTGAGAGTTATTATAAAACTTACTGTCAATTAATGTTAAGTTGGACTCGGATATAACCATAATAGGATTTGTGGCCAAGGTACGGTCTGCAAATTGGCATCCAATGATGTTTACCTCTGCATCAGCCTCTCCAAATATAACACTGCCGCCGATATTGTCGTAAAATAAGCTAGAGAACACTGATATGCTTGAATTCTCCTCTGCATGCAATAAAGACGTCACAATTGCTGAATTTCTTGTAAAATTACAATTAAATACTTTAACACTAGTGGTTCTTCTTGCTTCTATGACACCAACATATTCAGATGTATTATTGTCAAACAAAGAATCAGTTATGATTATGGAGACGTTATTTTGAACCGCAATGACACTTTGTGTAAAAACCGCTATGTTGTTGAGAAATTTACAGTTTTTTATGTGTCCGTCACCGAATTCTTGGATTCGTAAAACACCAGTTTTTAACTCACCAAAATTGGTTTCAAAGTCACTTTCTTCAATTTTGATAGAGTTATTTTGATCAAGAAACAGGACTGCGCCAATTTTTTCTGCTGAATTCTGTTGAAAATTACATACATGTACTGAGTACCAGTTATGAAGTACAGCGGCAATTGATCCACCACTGCAAGCAGTGTTATGAGTAAAATTCGAATATGAAATTTCAAACATTGTTTTGCTTGTGCTGAAAATTGCACCGCCATAGTTAACTGCTTTGTTATTGATGAAACTACTTTCAGAGATTTTAAGCTCCACAAATCCAAGTGCATAAATTGCACCGCCAGAATCTCTTGCACTGTTGCCGTTGAAAGCACTGTCCCTAATGGTCACTGTGGTTCGATTCAAAGCACGAATAACGCCACCACCTTGGCCAACATTATCATCAAACGTACAGTCGGTTATTGTGGCATTGCTTTGATTTACCGTAATAACTGCAGCTTCTGTGATAGAATTCCCACCGAGTACGGAATTATTCAGGATAAGGTAACTATCATCTGTGACACTTAAAATGGGAATCGGCTGATTTGCGCCTCGCATACTTATTTGATGACAGTGCACAAATCCACTAAATATATGCAAGAAAATTAAATTATTTGCGCCAGTGCTGGTGAATACAGATTTGTATGCTGTAAACTGTAATTTGTCAACAAATGACCCGTTGAAGGGGTTTCCGTTTAAATTAGGCCTGTAGTTCTCTTTAAATTTATTTCCTTGAAACGTTAACTGATAGTTAATAAGCCTAGAGTTCGCAATGTTCATACTCATGCCATTTGTTTCATGGGAACTATTCCTTAGAGTGACAGAATCCAAGGTAAACGAAATATCGTCCCTTGGGCTAATAAAGCTGCTGACTTTGATTTTTAGCCCTGACAGCAAAGGGTATTTTTGCTGCAAAGAAAACAGATTATATTCCTAAAATGTCAACTCAACACTCTGTCAAACAAATTAAAAAAATACCAATTAGCTCCTGGAGTCGGTTTAATTTTATAACTATAGAATTTCGTGCTGTGCCTTTCAGCCGAACCATCAGAATATCAACAATGCAGTAGAATCTGCCGTCTTGCTGCAAGTTTTTGAGTCGTACCAAAATAAAATGTTCACTGTAGAATTATACTAAACGTAATCAATTAAAGAATAGGCCTATCCCAGTAATTAAGTTTGATTTTCATTATTGCTCATTTTGTTTGAAATTGAACGTAAAATAAGAGTTTGAATTTTAGTGGTTCCAAAGTGTATGTTACAAAGTGCGATTTTATAGCTAAAATTATACGATTTAACTGTTATAGTAAAATTTTTCTGCCGGCACACAATTGTGACAGCACTTAACGGGCTGTAAGCTACACTTCGTTCCCTCCTGAAATACAAAAAATAAAGTTTTCATATTTTACCTGAAGAGTCCTGTCAATTCTAATCGATACATCCGTCACCAGGTCCAGAGTCGCTCTGTACTTTGTGTTGATGATGTTCAGTATGTGCGGAAAAGTCGCACATGCTTTTGACGGAAAGAAACCGCACTTTGGGACGTCCGTTCCATTCTGCAGTAGATAAAACTTTCCTGCTGAAAAAAATATCAAGGTAAAAGTGGTTAATAAATTTAATCGGGAACTTCATTTCTATTTTGCGCTGACGTGACCTTGCTCCCATCTATAATCTCAAGCAGACAGCTCCACCCAGTTTCACTGTAGACTTTTAGACTCCCATGTGAAGCTATCAGATAGAAATGAAGGCGATTTCCTCCTTTAAACTTTAAGACTCAGCAAAAATTTGGTACTTGTTTAAAAGTAGGAGAATCTACTTGTTTTTGATACATCATGTAAGTAGCAATGAACAGTGTACTTCTATTAGTTAAAAAAATGCGCTCGTTTTGTATTGATGATGAACGTTTTATTGAAGTAGAATAAATGGATTCATAACGTAACCGTCAATTACTGCGAGGACAGAGTTGCATCTGAAAAAAATCCGCGACGATTCATTTTACATGAGACATACAAAACATGTGGTCTGCTCCAGAAATTTCTTTAAATTTAGAGAGGTACAGATCAAAATGGAGAACAAAGGAATTCCACACTCAGCTTTCACTGATTGAAAAATGTTTAATTTTTACTTTTATCTTGTGTAAATAATTTTAGATTGAATTATTTTCCAATTGACTGTGTGGCTGACTGTAATTGATTAATGAACTTTCTTGAATTATAAAAAAAAAATCAAAATGTGCAGAGATTTATACAAACCTGATGCATAATGTGATGGTTGGCAATAAATATTGGTTATTATGACAATAGAAAGTAAAAACAACATAACGGTAAATGTCATGTCGGTCTTTCTTTGTCGCAGCTTAAACCAGTAGATAGACGTGTGGGATATACTGGGTATGGCGACCCTCAAGCTCTTTTTATCCCAGGTTTGGAATCATGGTCCTGGTGGTCTGACAAAAAGTTGAGTTTCTAATCTGTTGATAGATAAAGCAATCGCGCTCTGAAAACATGTATCGAAAGGATCAGCAGCATTGACTATTGATCTTGGGGTTAGGGTAGGGAAAAGGGTTGAGGGGTGAGCAGTTAGTAGACTGTACAGGAGGGGCTAGAGTGACATAGATCAGGTGTATGGAGGTCAATTCGATTAATACGCAACCGTAAGGCTCCCCTGTTTCATCAACTGCGCCAGACCATTCTAAATAAGTGCCCAAATATTTATCAAGGAAATTAACTTGACAGGACTTATTAACTTGAGAGGCCTTGAAGGAAAATTATCCCAAAAATTTCCCTATTTTTATTTAGACATTTACGGTCTGATTCTAAATGTTATGCTCGTGAGACTTTTTAATTCAACTTACTGACAACTTTCTGGTAATATGACATGGTATTTCCAATAAATGCTAATAAGGAAATAGGAAATTTTTCATCATGTTTTGGAAATAGAAAATACATACTGAAATCATTACTTCACAGGCATTTATCGCGTGAGTAGTCCAAAATTTGCTGAATGTGTTACCAAAATACAACGCACAGTATTCTATTTATTTTCTATTGTTTGTGACCTTTCATTTGTTAAAAAGTGTTTTTATAAATCCGAACAACAGCACGATGCAAATTGTTATTGTTCCTATGTCTGTGATTTTGATGGTGTCGAGAACTTGTCCAAGCCTCGCATTTGCTCTGCGCGTGCAGGCTCTCCCCATTATTAGTCTCGCGAAGCGACAGATTTTATGCCATGTTTTTTGCCCAGAGGGTGCTGGGCTGGATGTGGAAAAGTGTGAGACTGGAACCCCCCCCCCCCCTCCCCCCGCCTGGAAAAATGTATTTCAGATCATTTTAGACACTTTGTGGAAGAAAATCAAAATTCACTGCATTTACCTTTTTGGACTTAGAATTTCTTGAGGGAGTTGGCTCAAGGGTGTTGTCAGGGAGGTCATTCTTGATATAGTCGTGTATTTGACTATATAGAGTGTCTATCTCGTTTGGACTTCATTTGACAAAAAATCATCCTGTGCTCCAAAGTGTTTATTATACTTTTCCACTTCAACAATGAAAGACAAGTAATTCCAATCAACTGAATTTAAGTGTGAACAAATTTTCTTTTGCGTTAATCACTTAACTCATCTGTTCATTAAGCGTTGAACTAATCCTTGACTAAGGCTACAAACTTCATCAAGGACCACAACTTTGTCAATAATAATCATTAACAATGCCAATGCAGATCGCCCCTTGAAACAAACTTTCTTATCGATGATTGCGAAACGTTATTGCTGAGAGGTTTGACAAACAAACTTTCAAACATAAATGACAGACAATTTTGACATACCGCTACAACTACAGGTTTTTCATTTATTATTCTAAATAATATTTACAAGTATGTACAGAATCTAAAGTAGGTAATGAGTTCCCGGTCTCTTTTTTAAAATAGATCTATGCCAGTATGATTTTCTCTAATTGCAGGGTAGCTGTTTTCCCTTTACAATAGAGGTCTGCCTTCTTCATTCCTTGCGTCACGATTGTTTTCAACATTTACTTCATCTTCTTCATTTCTTGGTTTCAAAGGTATTCCTGGCATGGCGAATCTAACTTTCTTCCTTAAACTGCAACACAAACATGCAAACGACATGAAATATTCCAGCTTCTGAAAATTCTATAAATTCTATTCTACAAATTTGTGAACGCCCGGGAAAATTAATTACTCGCACAGCCATTTGGCGCTCATAAAAGCAAGGCATGAAATTCTGTTGTTACCAGCTCTGAGTGTAACAGCTCCTGAAATTCCTATCAGTTTGGAAACAATAACTCATCAAAGAGACAGCACGGAATTCCTTTGTTCTGAACGTTTCCAAATTGATAGGAATTTCAGGAGCTGCTGGGCATTAATTCATTATAGGCTTTGCGTTTATGTGGAGTTAATAGAGCAAATTGCAATGTATAAATTTGCATACATGTTATTGTCTCTTGGCAGTTTCGTAGCGTCGATATAAGTGTAGGTTCGGAGATACATCTGAAGATCTCGTGGTAAGGCATCCACATCCAGAGGTTCAAGCAAAACAGCTATCAGAAATTTCTTGTCTCCGTGGACCATTTTGTGATGGGCAAGCTTAAACTCTTCCATGCAGTAGTTGGAATTCACGTAGTTCCTAAAAATATAAATAAATACATAAAGAAGTTTTATCAGTTTTGAAATTCAGCGGTCCGGTCTGCTGATTGCGTGAGGAAATTTTAGGTGATTCAGATCAAGAAATCATAATAGAGGCCTATTAAAAAGTTTCGACGCGAAATTTCAGTGAGTTCAGAGACATCTATTGGCCTGCCTACAGTATTGCAATCAACTTAAGGCTACACTTCACACAGGCCAGCATTTCCCGGACCGAAACTTTTTCTTACAATTTCTTGATCTGTTACCAAAAATAACGCCTTTAGTTACACCAAACAACCATTGGCACTGGTCAATAGTCGTTGTCTTTAAAGGCTGATTGCTTGCCGGCACAGCCCCTATTTTTTCACAACAATGGAATTTCATGTTGTGCCTTTCGTTCAAACAAAAGTACTTATTGTTCCAAAAAATGAAGACAACAGAGCTAAACGTTGTATTTGAACAACAGCGCATTCTTTTTAATGCTACCAACATGATTGGCGCTTCTTTAGTTACCTTACCTTGAAAGAAGCATTATCATCCTTCTAGATTTTGTAACTGCTTCAGCAATATTGTCCAGAATTGTTACTCCTGGCATGAAATCTCTCTGATGAAGAATCATTTGAAAACCGTGGTCTTCTTCCAGAATTGGTGTCACTTCGTCATATTTCATGAACAATTCTCTCATTAGATTCTCATCTTCTTCACTACAATGAAATATATACCATACTACAGTTGAGATTTTGGAATTTGAGTAAAAGTCGAACGGTATTCAATAAAATTATCAAAACAAAAAATACAAATGTTAAAATGTAGAAGTACGTCATGGAAGGATATCATTTCTCATGCCTTGTCATTTTGAAAACAATAGAAACAAGCTTCTATCATAATGACAAATAAACAACGTGAAATTCTATTTTTCATTCAGTTTGGTTAAACAGAACAACGGCCAGTGGGCCGATTTATATTTTTAATTGAATTTTAAGCATTATTTTTAATGAAGCAGTTGATTAAATCGTTTGTTGTCTGTGGTTAAATTTACAACTGTTACCCGTATAACTGTCCCCAAAACAAGCCATTGTTTTATCTTTATCTTATCTTTTACCTGTAAGATAACAGTGCATCATTTTCTTTATCTTCCAGATTTTCATTTCCATCATTCTTATCCAGAATGTCAAAGTGAAGATACATGAACCACTTGACCTCATTCCACCTTCTGCTGATTGCAATTATTGCAATTACAATTGCAATAGTTACAGAGGCTGACACTCCTATCAGGATTTTTTGCAAAAGAGTCAGTTCCTTAGGGAAGCATCCCATTTCAACCGGGTCTAATTTGTATATTAGATCTCCATTGTTGCATTTTATATCATAATAATCCCGAACTATTTTTGTATGTGTCCCTACTATTGTGAAATTGGCCATCCAATCGACAATCCACAACATATCACAATCACATTCAAAAGGATTGTCGGACAACCAAACATGAGTCAAGTTGGTCAATTTGACAATGTTCTTGGGCAATCGCTTTAACTGATTGTGTGAAAGGTTTAACATCTTCAAGTTTCCCAGATTTTCTAATTTATCTTTGGATATGAAGTTCAAGCTGTTATTCGAAATATCTAAATTTAAGATGCTTTTGAGATAGGAGTTATTTGCATGAAGTGTGGTCATTTTATTGTTGCTCAAGTCCAACCAGTTAGTATTGCTGGGAACTTCTGTATCATTGGGTAATGATTGAAGACTTGTAGCTGAACAGTTGTACATGTTGGCCTTGTCTTGGATGTAATAACAATGACATCCGTCTCCACAAGAAATGGGAAGCACTGAAAAGAAAGAACCATTACAAAAAATTTTGGTGCTCTGCAAAATTAACCAAATAGGAAATATTATTTGTTGAACATTAGAATCTGATCCTCTCGTGTGTTTCAAATGATACAGATTCAACAGTACGAAACCAGAAAATTATTGTAGAAGCAATACAATTAAGAAAAAGTTTTAGTCGATCATATCACAAAATTACTACAAAATGCAAAAGACCCAGCAACCATTAGCTCAGCCTGAAATTATTACGGGCCTTAAACTATTGATAATAATTTCATGATCTGCCCAGTATTTCGTGTTTCGTAAAAATAGAAGTCATGCAAAGCCTAATCAGCTAAGAAAAGTATCACATTAATTTCTGGAACAAAATAAATCCACTGTCTGGTATTAATGGAAATTACGGTATAAAATTTTATTGATTTAAAAATAACACTAAATTGTTGATTTCGCACAGTCCGACAAAATGGCACTTTTGGGTCCCCACTTATTTCAACAGCAATCTATTTCCTAAAGCAGAAAATCTTTTACTTACATGATGCATAAGGAGTTTCTCGCCAATTGATGTGACTTTTCCCGTAATCGACCATTTTATATCGAACTGCATCTTCAAGAAAATGATTGTCAAAGACAGAATTTACAATATTAGTGCCATTGTTTATAGTATAGTTATGGGTAAACCACGTAATATTTTTGTGCCAAGCTTCAAAGGCAATACAGCCTTCATGCTGAAGACAACATCCGCCAGCTAATCTTATGTAGTAGCCATTGTAATGAAAAATTGCCGGTCCAAATGTTGCAGCATTGTTGCGAAGAATACAGTTTCCTAAAGAAACATTTCCAGTTCCATATTTGAAGATTGCACCACCCCTGGTTGCAGAGCAGTTTTCAAATACCGACCCATATGCAGCTAAGCTGCTGCCTTCTTGCAAATAGAAACAACCTCCATA
>JBCAUI010420729.1:0-14193 GCA_038406195.1 Haplosyllis anthogorgicola | reverse complement strand
ACCTGAGACTGGTCGCAGATAAAGGGATGTTACTCGTTTGAATCTCTACCCGTTTGTGCACTTTTGGAAGCGTTTGAACCTATCTTTTATACCCTGCATGACGTCATTGACGCACACGCGCTGGATGACGCAATTACCCCTACGTCACTTGTGGATCCGCTTTGATCTCCCGCTAAATCTTTAATTTGGCGCGTAAAGCTCCTCGCAATTGCAACACTGTATTAGTTTGTCGTTTCTTTGTCTTTTTGAAAAGATAACTTGTTTCGGGAATTAAACCTGTCTATTCGAAACTACAACGAAAAGATAACTAAGCTTCTTTGCTTCGTTACACTCTCCCCTCCCACTTCCTAGCTATGTCCCTATAGCTATGAACTAACTAATTTCACTTCAAGAGAGTCAACGCAAATGAATATAGTTACATCTTTTATTATAAACTTCCTCGACTTATAGCTGACACCACCGATCAACAAAGTCGTTCACTCTTTATCTGAATAGTAATAAATAAACACTTTCAAAGTTATTTAGCTGAAAACACTCGTTCAACTATAACTTGACACTCCTTTCTGATAAATAATTAGCTTAAAAATCTACTTTCTCGGGAATTTAGCTGAAACCTGACATTCAACTATCCCGTACCATCATCACAACATGTATCCGTCACCATTCCCATTCTGTTAAGTCCAGCTCTTCAACTACCAAAGAGAAATTTCCCTGCATTCCCTTACTGACATTGGATATTAAGCAAAATACAATAACATCTTTTATCTGGAATCACAATTGCGTCGCTCCCGGGATTTGGCATACCCTCTATTACAAACGATCACCTTCCGAGACTTTCGATTGACATGTCACTCCCTTCATCTCTGTATCATTAAAATATACGAAAATCACTGAAAAATCCCTCTTTTACCCTGATTTGTCCAACTCCTGAATAAACATGACTTACATTCGTATGAAACGTCTTCTCGCGTCGTTTCGAAAAGACACCTCAAACAAAAGAATGAGCAGTCTTCCCGAAACGACACGGAAAGATAACGCGGTACATGTACACATAATATCAATGCAGTTTTACTCAATAACAAGTTTTTGTTTTGTTTTTTTTTTAAAATATCAGCTGTGCCAATGTAGTCTCTATCTACGGACACTCACTCCCGACTGCCCGATCACCACGGCAGTCGTCCCCGCAAAGCCATGGCCAGGAAGAGATCTTCCTTTTTAACCGTTACTCTCCCCGCATGGATGGCACAAAGGTTAGTGTCCTCCATCAGGCCCACGGCATAGGCCTCGACAGCCCAGTGAAGCGCTGCCACTGTTCCTGCCGTTACACGATAGCCGTCTTCTTTCACGACCTTTCTGTCCTTCATGATCTCACGCACCAATCGGCCCATCACTGTCGGCGGTATGAGTAAACTGACTGTCTTCTGATAGTGTTTAATTTGTTGAACGGCCGCTATGCCGTTCTTCCATCTGTAAACTACCTCGCGTCCTCTTCTGACGGGTTCCATATAGATATACCTCCCAGGATTTCGAGGACGATAGGGGAGAAAGTACCCCCGCGGCGTCTGACGATGCAGGGGAACGTTGGAGGAGCGGATTGCTTCTCTGCTTTCCCGGGCAATCCTTTCTGGTTCAGTCTCATTTAGGCGCCTTCCTGGTCTGTACATATGGAAGGGATTTCTTGCCGCGTCCCTGCCCAGCGCTGCTGCCAGACTACCCGGTCTATGTTGCGGCGACCTCGCCCTCCTTCTTGGCGTAGCCTTCCTCCGCCTTCGTACGACCACTTGCTCCTCTTCACCAGACGACTCCTGTCGTCTCGGCGATGTAGGTGTCTGTACTCGTGGTATCGGCGAGGCTATTGGAGAACCCTGTAGGACGGGAGAACTTGCCCGTTCCGGTGAAAACATCCCTGCCACAAAGATGTTTGGTGAGAGAGGAGGTGGTGGTGGCCCTGTTGGAGACCTGGGAACTTCTACCTCCACATCTGGTACCGTCTCCAAACTTGGGTCCGTCACCACAGGTGATTCCCGTTGCTCCGGTGGCAATGGTGGGAATATGTCCCATCGCCTCTCTTGCAGTTCACGTTCATCAACAGCTGAGCGGGGCGGGGTGGGGATGCCTATCCCCCAAAACCCCCTCCCTTCTAGTGGGTCCTCGGCACTTTCTTCCGTCGGAATGGTGGAAGATGTCTGCTCCCTTGGATTTTGCTCATCCTGCGAAGGAGCTGTGGTACTCAAATCCACTGCCTCTGTAGTGGGGTCCGTAGCACCTCCCACTACATCTACCTCTATCTCTTCCTCAGCAGTAACGTCATTTTCGTTGTTTTCTGAGCTGTCAACTTCCATGTATAGTCTAACCGTGGTACTAGTTGATGGCTCTCCGGCAGGTGGGATTCCATATTGTGTGCGGAACTCCTCCTCTGCCTGCTGCTCCAAAAGCGGAATTAATTGTCCAGCTTCGTTAATCTTTGGGTTTTGTCCTAAAGCAGCAGTTTCCTCGTCAGAGGTATCAACGTGTTCGGGTTCGGGTGAAGATGGGGGCACCTCTACAGTCGTATCCTCCCTGATTACTTGCTTACGCTTTGTCTGTTTGGTCCGACCCATCCCTCTGACGATCCTTTCCTGCAAGGACACGTACTCTGTGGTTGTCCATCCGAGTATTTGACAAAGTGTGAAGCACTCCTTATCTCCAATCATGCTGTTAGTTAACTCTTGTATTAATCCCGTCAATCGCTCACATGCTTTAACTGTATGGAACAATAAACAAGAAATACACAAATACCAAAACCCATTTCATGCAAAATCTTAACATTTAATTGTTTAAAAATTTTTATTTTCTCACCTTGACAGACAAATTTAGCCACTAGCTCACACAAGACTATCCTTCGTTGTCTTTCGGTCTCATCCTTCATCTCGTCACGCTCAAACTCCATTAACTCACTTAACACTACTCTCCACCTTACCCTTTCCTCTTCTCGTATCTGCAGACCCATTGTTAGCTACAAATGTGAGTGTTCATGCTCTTACTATCTATCATGCAATAAATTATGGCTTCACTCTTTGTCTTCTCATGTCGTTTCGAAACGGCAACTCTCTTCGAAGAGAGAGACGTCTTTTCGAAACGACGCGAACAGACAACTCACAACCTACATACGGGGTTTTCACTCTAAAGTTCACGGTTTTTCTTGCTTGTGGCTCAGTTGCAGCCAGACCTTCGAGCCATTCAGACGTGTTTTCGGAATTTACTGAGATTTAACAATGGATAGAGCTTATGTGCAGGACCTCGACTTTTTGGTGGCTATTGTTGGAGACTCGTTTGAACGCCAACTGCAGGAAGCGGTGAGAAATTCTTCATAACCACCATACCTTACATAATTTTCGTGAAATCCTGCTACAGAATTTTTACTATTGCCCATCTTAATGAATTTTGTTGTTTTCAGGGATTTGCCTCGACCAATTTAACCTATGGGGAGGCCTTTCTGGTTTTGATGGCCGCGCAAAGGCGTCTCAAGAGAGTGATCACAGATGAGGAGATACATGCCGGTAAAATAAGGGAAATTCTTATCGCAAGTGACTTCGATCGTGCTCACCTGGTAATTATGTTTTCCTTACTCCTTTTAGACCCTCACGGGTCCTCTTATCACTCTACATTTTGTTTCTAAATGGAAAATACGTCCATTCCCGCGAACTGCCTGCATTGGAATGACTCTCCCAGTTATTACAAGGTGTTTTCTGCTTTGTGCGCACCGATGTACTATTATCGAATCGATGTAGTCGACTCAGTCTATAACCTAGTGTATTTAGGCGAACCGTTTTTAATTAAATATTTCTTTATTCAAGGTGTCGGGCCACCTGGAGGATAGAATTAAGGCCTTTGAGGAGGTCTACAAGTCAGCAAAATCGGGAGCGGCCTCTGCGGACGTTCTTGACCTACTTGCCCATGCCCGCGAGGGGTTGGAAGGTAATTCATCGTTTCATCTCTTTTCGAAAAGACTAATTTCTTTCCAATTTTGACCCGTCTGCTCGAAACGACACGAAAAGATAATTAATAATTTTGCTTAAAAAAATTTTTTTTTTTTTTTTTTTAGCTGGATCTATCACCCATCTAGTTGAGGCTTTAGCTGGTTTTGATGACTCCCTACTCCCTTCATCGGAGAAGATCGGGCAGGACCAAGTACGGGAGTACCAAAAGATGCTTTTTGATCATTTCGAGGACGGAGAGACCGCTACTATCCCTGATGACCGACTGCAAGCCGCTCTAGTTGGAGTAAGTCTTACAGCAATTTCTCACCTTTTTCTCTCAGTAAGCGGACATCCAATATACCATCACAATGCCCCTGCAGTTACTAGATTGGTATGCACCCTCTACTCGTATCCTGTATCGTATGGGATGGGATCTTATAAAACTGTCGTATTTAATTTTGTCTTGGAGACTCAGGTATCTTCGTGCCACTATGTCAATAATTGCTACAGATCCAAGCAGGAACATATTTCTAAAATTTAAATTTTGTCTTTACAGAGTTTTCAGAAGTTGGAAATTGCGATGCACATAGAACAGGCGGCACTCCGCCTGAAAATGTCATCGATAAAAGAGATGCGTGCTATCTGTCTTGGATCACCGTGCCATACATTGGCACGTAACGTCACAGCGGCCCTCCTTCCACAGTTGCCTGTGGATGATGACGAGCCACCGGTGTACTCTGCAATGGATCCGGAAGAGCCACCAGAGGGTGTGGTCGTCGAAGGAGCCCAAGCCAGTACCTCTGAACCCGAGTCGAAGAGGTCTAAGAAAGACATTATGCCGGATGTTATCGGCTTGTATGAAGCCGCTCAAGTCATGCCGACTAAACCCGTCAGTTTAGTCGGAGTGGATCGTAAATATATGAGTCCCAGAATCGGCACAGGCAAAAGCAGCTATTACCAGTGTAGGTACGAAGGGGGGTGCCCAGTAAATTTCGTATCCTCTTTTGGAGGCCTCACCACCCACTTGCGGCGCAAACACCTGGGTGTCACCATCGCCTGCAGATTATGTAAGGAAGCTACAAGGGTAGGCTTCTGGTCTGCAGAAGGGTGGACGTTGCATATGCAACACCACCACCGTGAGGCCCCCGAAAGTACTTGGATTGAACCGGTGGCTCCTAAAGCTCCCGCTGCTCAGGGATCTCGTTAATTTAGGTAACTTGTCGCCTCAAGTGTTCGTGTAAGATTCTTTTATCATATCGAATAAAGCGAAGATCTGAACTTATTTTGTTATTACTTGTTTTTAATAATAGAGAGACCAACCCTTTTTTTTTTTTTTAATCTCTAATTAACTCCCTGCAGCCAGATTTTACGTCCACCAGGCGTCTGTAGTATTTGTAAATAAAGTTCGCAAATCGGCGGTCCTTCTTATACAGTACGTAGACAAACTTCCCGGGCCGAAAATAATAATGGACTGCAAAGCAGTTCCAGCACCACCTATGCAGGATCAAGTCCACTTCAGCCACTAGGATCTTTTCGAAATATGCTCCAATAGTCGTCTGATACCGGATGTGGCTCAATAAAAAGTATTCAAACTTCAAAAGTTCTTGTAAGTGGTGTCGTAGAATAATGCCAAGCGGGTTGCGAACCTTGTCAACCATCCTTTCTGTCTGGACACCTGCAGCTGAATGAGGGTCAGAAGCACCTGCATGTGTCTTTTATATGTAGGGGGCGCCTCTAATCGTTTCGAATCGACAATGAAAAGACAGAGAGATAGTTCAACTGTTTCTGTGTAATGATTGATTTAGACGTGCCTTTTTTTAATCTGGCAATACCATATCATCCTGCAGCATCCTATCGTGTTGCTCATCAGTTTGTTCATTGTACATACGATACAGATCAATAGCAAACCTCGGCGCTTCCTGGTAAAATCCCACAATTAACTCTCCCTCACCTATAGCGAAATGAGGAGTTCCACAATGATAGCAATACACTCTTTTACTCATATCCCTATGTGATCCTGCAGATGGTTTCACGACATGTTTAACAAGATAATTTCCTAATGGTGTTCCTCTTGCTAGATGTTTAAGCAATAGTCTTTCGAACCAAAGGGTTTCTGACAATCGGTGAGGTAATAGGAGATCTAATTGTTCACCTGCATCGTCCCCCATTGGGAAGGAAATGACAGTCTTCCCGCTATCTTCATTCTTATAGAATATTCACAAGCAATATTGTTTTTTTTTTTTTAAGACTGTCAATCAAGTGTATTCTCCTATTCATTAACCACAATTATCGTCGACCGTCTGAGAGATGTCTCGAAGTCACTACTCCAGCTCTGGCATATCATCTTCGACACTCTGGGACTGTTGATATAAAATTTCTCCCCTTTCCAAATGTACGAATTTATATTTACAGAACTGCCGAAAAAGGAAAGAAGCAAGTGTAGGTTCCAATTCGTAAAATCGCACGACTAAACGGGTCAATGGAATTGTTGGTACTATCCCTCCACATCTGTAACAAACAGTGGCCTGGGACATGCGCTCGTCCCTTACTATTATTGCAGATACCTGCAGTCCAAGAGTTGTTCCGATTCGAAAATGTCTGATCAAATTTTGCTCAAACTGCTGCACTGCAAGTCTATTACTGGTCAGGGCTACAGACAAGTCACAACCTTGATAATGACTGACTCTATAGTGGATCATGACGGCGATTATGTCGCCAGATCGCCGCTTGTCTTGATAATTGTCTGAATCTTATGCGGCGTTCCTCCTGGCGCGCTGCCCAACAGATGCGGTATATATAATAAATGGAATTGGCCAATCTCGGATCAAATATGTAGAGGTGCCTCACTAACAACCTGTCGGGAATCACGTAGTGAGTACTCCGACAGTAATAGCACACCGTTTGTTGATTGAGCCGATCGTTGTTTAATATGATCCTTCGCTCCAAAAAGATCCCGAGAGTTGTTTGATAGTGTAAGTGTCTAATCAAGAAATGCTGAAACAGCATAAATAAATGATCCGTTGTGTTCAAGAGTCTCCCTAGGTCTATGAAACCTATCTCCTCCATTTGATTCCAAAGATCCTGGGCAGAGTTATGATAAATTTCGACACATGATTTCCTTGCTTGACTTGATCCCTCCTTTTATATTCTACCTCGGCCTCCAACCGTTCTAGATATCCCTTTGATAAAAATTTAGTATCCTTTTCATAAATTTCGAAGAAAAAGTTTTGAACTTGTCTTTCAAATTTGATTTCCATTTTACATCTTGTGAACTGTTCTGAAAGAAATTTCGAAAATGTAAAGGGTGACGCTCAAGCGTCAGGATTTATATGAATTTTCATAGACGTCTCAATTGCAATTTCTTTTGTTCGTTCGACGTCTTTTCGAATCGACTACTTTGTTGCTAATTTTATGTTGCCGTTTCGAAACGGCGCGAATCGACATCGCTTAGCAACCCATTGTTTCTTTTTATGATTTTCTTATCCCTCACACTTCGTGCATTTATCAAGATAAATGGAATCAACTGTGCGAAAGTCTTCTGACTTTCTATCAAAGAGTTTCGAATTGATTTCTTTTGAAGGAAATCCCCTTTTTATTTTATCGTTTATCCCAATGCACGGTTCTCAAGCCAGAGAACACTTACAGCAATAATCATTGATTAAATTCACGCTAATAATTAATCAAAAAGAAAAATTTTCTAAATTTTCTCTATTTGTACCCTCCCCGTTTAAAAGTAGGATCAGTCCCTTGATCCTCTATTGGGGGTCACTATTCATTATTGACTTTATGGGGTATAACATATTTCTATGGAGAATCCGGACATTTTCGTCTCCTTTTGAACCCATTAATTGAACCTTAAAAATTGGGTATTCCCCTCTCTGACTGAGTACTTCATACGGATGTTGTTCCCATCTATCTGCTATCTTATGATCTCCTCCAAATGCCTTCACTCTAACCAATACTAGGTCTCCTTTTTCTAAGGCCATGCATCTAAATTTCCGATCATAATACTTCTTTTGCCTCAGCATTTCCTTATTGATGTTATCCTGAGCGGCTTTATAAGCCCACCTCAGTTTACTTTTCAACTTTTGCGCATAATTCCTTCTTGATTGGTTTTCAATTTCAGGAAGAGTGACACCAAATTCCAAATCTACCGGGAGTCGAGGCCTCCTGCCATACATAAGATAAAATGGGGTGAAGCCTGTCGCTGTGTTTACTACACTATTGTAACTATGCGTGAGGGTACCTATCCACTCAGGCCAATTATCTTTCTGCTCTTTTGGGAGCGTGCCAATCATGTTTATCAGTGTTTGATTAAAACGCTCGCATTGACCATTCCCTTGCGGGCGGTATGGGGTGGTTCTTAACTTCTCCACCTTTGCAATTGCGCACAATTCCTTAACTAAACTGCTTTCAAAAGAGCGGCCCTGATCAGTCATGATCTTTTCTGGCCATCCATAATGTACAAGGAACTGTTGCCAGAATGTGCGAGCTACAGTTGGCGCTAATTCGTTTGGTGTTACAAAAGCCTGGGAATATCGAGTGAAGTGATCCGTGATCACCAGGATCTTAATAGCTTTATCTTTATTCGATTTCCCAATGGACAAAAAGTCCATATGAACCAATTCTAATGGATACGAAGTATTTATTGGTTGCATCTCAGCACGCTCGGGAGGTTGTTTGAATTTTACACATCGCTCACATTCTCGAATGTACGTCCGGACATATTCATTCATCCTGGGCCAAAAGAAACGATCTTGCAACACACTCAAAGTCTTATCCATTCCCATATGACCCATGTCATCATGGCATGCCCTCAATACCTCTTTTCGGAATTTCGGTGGAACTACAAATTGCAATACCGGATCATCTTGATGTTTTAGCGAAACCTGTCGATATAGGAGTCCCTTTTTAAGCTGTAAGTCACGTCTGTATTTTAACAAAACTTTGGCGTCACCTGGAGTCTTTGAGTCTACTTTATATTGGAGGTGCTTCTTTCCTTTTACCAACTGTCGAACCATTTGTATGTCCGGGTCATTCTCTTGTTCCCGAGTCCAGTCAGTTACTGTCATTCTAGGTGTCGTGTCCAATATTACAGGACAGACTATTAAAGCATCGTCAAAAGTCTGCTGTTCTGGAATCCAACTATCACCCACATATCCCTTACATAAGATCGATTGTACTATGTCTGCGTCATCTGTCAGCCATTTTACTCGCGATAGTAAGTCAGCGTCGATGTTCTGTTTCCCACTTCTATACGTAATTTTGAAGTCGTAGTTTGCCAAACTAGCTACCCATCTCTGTCCTGTAGCGTCCAGTTTCGCAGTGGTCAATATGTAAGTCAACGGGTTATTATCGGTGTAAACGTGGAAAGTCCCCCCATATAAATATTCGTGAAATTTCTCGGTTATGGCCCACTTAAGGGCCAAAAACTCTAATTTGTGTGAATGGTATTTGGTTTCTGACTTGTTGAGGGACCTGCTAGCAAAGGCTATCACTCTATCTTTTCCCTCGACCTCCTGATAAAGAACAGCACCAAGACCCGTCTCCGAAGCGTCGGTATGGAGTTTGAATGGTTTTTGGTAATTAGCATAAGCTAGGACAGGTGTTGTACTACACCGTTCTTTTAGGGCTTGGAATGCTTGTTCACAGTCAGCGTCCCATTCTACTTTTGCCCGTTTCTTCTTAGCGTTTGTCCCAGATACCAATAAGTGAAGCGGTTTAGCAATCGCCGCAAATCCTTCGATAAATTTCCGATAATAGTTACAAAACCCCAAGAAACTCCTCACGTCCGTGACAGTGATAGGTCTCGGCCACTCTCTAATAGCTTGGATCTTTTCAGGATCTGTCTCTATACCTCGCTCTGACACAACATGGCCCAGATAGTGCAACTCTGACTTGAAGAACTCACATTTGTTTGGTTTTAACCGCAAACCCGCATCTGACAATTTTTGAAATACTCTTTTTAATCTATCAATATGTTCCCTTGGTGTTTTGGAAAATACTATGATATCATCTAAGTAAATTATGCAATATTTCAGATGCATTTCCCCCAGGCAGGATTCCATAAGGCGCTGGAAAGTTGCTGGCCCATTGGTAAGCCCAAAGGGCATTCTAACGCACTCATAAAACCCCAGGGGTCCCACTGTAAAGGCAGTCAGAGGTATACTCTCTGGATCCATTTCCACTTGCCAATAACCTGATCTCAAGTCCATGCAAGTGAAAATAATAGCACCATCTAAACAATCTAGCGAATCCTCGATTCTTGGGAGGCTATAAGCATCTTTGATAGTTCGCGAGTTGAGTTTGCGTAGATCTATACAAAATCGCAATGATTTATCTTTCTTTCTAACTAGCACGACGGCGCTAGACCACGGGCTAGTTGATCTTCTAATTGCACCTGCATCGAGCATTTCTTGGATGTGTTTTTTAACCTCCTCATATTGATGGGGGGGAATGCGCCTATATCTGTCCTTGAAAGGAGTGTCATCGGTTAATTTGATCTTATGTTTAACCAAACTTGTACACCCGAGCTCTTGATTACTGAGCGCGAATAGATAATGATATTCCTTGAAGGCTTCCCTTACTTCCTGTTGTTCGTCCTCTCCCCATTTACTGTACCCTGTCAAATCTAATTTTGAGAACAATTCAACCTGACGCTCTTTTGTTAAGTCAGGTCTCTTGTCGATTCGTGTCGTTTCGAAACGGCAACTCTTTTGGTCTTTTTGAGTTGTCTTCTCGAAACGACGTTCACTCGTTTCTTGGACAGATTGGGCGGCCAACGCGGGAGGGACCAAATTAGCAGTGTTCATCATTGCGACTACTGTACCCTTTGATATTGTTACCTTCTCTCCAGTCATGTTCTGTAGGACGACTCCAACTCGATTTGTCCCTGGCTGCATTGTATCATACCCTGCAAAAGACTGAACAGCCCTACCTGTGATTTCTATTGGTGTTGTTATCACATTAAGTCTTTTCTCTCTGAAAGGAATGTTCACAAATCCCTTAACTTTAACTATATCTCTAGGTAACAGTGTTAGTTTCCTTGATAGTTTCACTTCACCATTAAGATCTAATTCAGGGATACTTTTAACACCAATTTGTTGATTTTGGAATTTTCCTTGAAAGCCACCTGCTTTCCAAGCCTTTGTTAATTTCGACAATTCTGTTTCCGAAGCCTTTTGTAATGCCAAATCTATGTGTAGAGTTCCCAATAAGAAGGGTACTCTCCGCCTGTATGGTGTGGCGGGAACTATCAAGACTAATATGTCCTCATCGAAAGCAGCTATCTCTGGGATTTGGAGCCGTATTTCGGTGTATCCTAAATACGGGACATCGGCTCCACTTGCCCCTTCAATTTCTAAAATATCATCCAAATGTTTTAATTTTAATTTCAATTTTCTCGCATAATCGGCAGTAATGGATGACATTTGCGCGCCAGAATCTATTAACGCTAGAGTGGTTTGACCGTCAACCAATACTTTGGACTCATTTACTCGGCCGATTAAGCGAACTAACGGATCTGGATTATGATAGAGACTCGCCGATTCAGATGATGACACTGTATGGGTTGTTAGGAACGGTTTGGTGGTGGATTTCTCCGGCTGTTTGCTGGAGGGCTTGAATCTTGCTTCTCCGGACTGTGCTCTGTTGGTGGAAGGCCCGCTCCAGTCCGACTTAGTGCCTTCCAATCCAAGTTTTCCGGACTAGTACAAACCCGCCATGAATGCCCCCAGCCCCCACAATTATAACATTGAAACACCCGCCGTTCCTTCGTTGATGAACTCATTTCTGCTCGTTGGAATCCCGTTTTCCCTTGGGGTCTTTTATCCGTATCTCGTGGCTTTGAAGGTGATCGATCCTTTCTGGTTTCCTTTGGTCTTGCTCCACCATACGCCGCGCTCTTCATCACTGTTGCTATTTCCTTCAGCTCATTCTTTAACTCTGTCCATGTACCCTCTGCTGTAGCTGGATTGACCACTTCCGACTTCATCCGGTATCCTGTCTTATTCTCCTGGAATTCCTCCTCCACTTTCTTGGATCTAAGTAGCAGTTCTTCGTACGTGATCTGGGTCCCTTCATAAAGATACCTCATTGAATCTCGCAACTGTTGACCCATACCGTAGAAGAGACGATCTTTCAGTTCCTGTTTGTTGTATCTTGTTGGTAGAATCTTCGCCAGCTTCTTATAATTTCCTTCCAATCGACTCGCGTAGGATCCAATTTTCTCTCCTCTCTCTTGCTTCATCTCGTACCAGTCCTTCTGGAGCTTATCTTTCGTCATTGTTTGTCCCAGACGCTCCTCCACGTAGTCCAGCAGGTCTCCAAGGTCAGCCGACAGTCCTTTGAATTCTACTGCTTCCCGGGCTTCGCCTCGGACGCTCGCTACTATCGCTGATCGTACCGCCTCTTCAGTGTGTAATTTCACGGCTTCTTTGACCTGGAACATCCACTGCGTGTAAGATCCTTCATCCTTCGGAACTGGTTCTGCTCCCGAGAAGAAAGGTAAAGTTGGTGGTCGGTGCAGCCTCACATCCTTGTGTTGTTGCTCTTTCTTCGGTGTCAGTTGACCCTGCAATTTTTCTACCCGATCTACCCCTTCTCCAAATCTTTTCAGGAGTTCTTCTAATTTTTCCTCCCTCAATTTAATGTCGCTTTCTACTTGCTTCTTCTGTCTATCCATATCGATCAAACGATTCCTGGCTAACTCACGCTCCCCACTAATCCTTTCTAAGTTTCTTCGGGTCGACATTAAACACCTAGCGTCTACTGTCCTCCCTCTCATATCTACCATCCCGTGTAACCCTTGCGCTACCCTGGAAACTATTACATCTGTCTCAAATTCGACAATTACATCCTGGGAGTTCATGACTATTACTTCTACTGGGTTTATTCTAAACTTTCTGATAATTAGTGTAGCTATTGTTCTCCCTGTCAGATCTTCTACGGGCAAGGGATCCCCATTTACTTCGGTTACACTTACGAGGAGTGCCAACAAACTTGTCTTTGGGTTTATTTCGTGAAACACTTCCCCACCCAAATTATCTACACTACTACCCGCTGCCTGGTCGTTAAGTGACGTAATAGTATTCTCGTCATCCATTTCTCCAATCCGAATGTTATCTAATTTCCCTTGATTCATTAGTAACCCGTTAATCTGTGACCTTGTCTCTCTTTAAACTATTCTCACCTGATGTATCAAACGATACACCTCACAAGTCTAAATTATAATTAAAGAACAATTAAATGCTTCTGTAAGTATGATACAGTCTACTCACGGCACTCCTATTGTTCTTCTTATTGATGTGTGTCTACGCCAGTCCACTAGTGATGGTGAAGATCTTGCAAATGTCTATTAACCTTTCTTTGGTTTCTGCTACTGGTTGATAGGCCTATCAGTTCAAATGTTCACTAGTGTCCGTCAAGGATCAGGTCTTCTTCTGTATTTGTCTGGTTGCTGTCGATAACTTCTTTCACTCGGGCAGCCGCTCTCTGTCCAGCTTCACCTCTGTCAGTGCCTTGCTCCCCGTCTATCCGTGCAGAACTTGTCGTTTCGCGTCGACTCGAAACGACTCCTTTTCTCACGTTTTAGAGTTCTCGATTCGAAACGACTAATCTGTCGTTTCACTGTCAATTACGAAGCTCTTGTTCGTACCTCTAGTTCTTGGTTATCGAATTCTTCTGTTGATGTTTTAGCTGTTTAAGGCGCCCCACATTGGGCGCCAGTGTGATAAGTGCGGTATTTGTCGGTGTTTCGCTCGCTCAGCAATTAATCCCCAACGAGAGGATTATCTCTTTCTCGCTTTACCGGTTATTCGAATACTCGCACCGTCGTGGTGAGATTTAACTCCAATTCGTGCGCAGGGCGCCTGATGGAACAAACAGCTCTATATTTCTTTTACAGGTAGATTTATTGAAGTTTGTAGAAGATAGAAGACAGACCTATTTAATAGAAATAGGATTATTTAATATATTTTAAAAATAGATTTGTTCTTTTAAGAGTCTTTATAATTTTATACTGGTTTTCTACATATGTTGTATTTTTAGTTAAATAAATTATCTACTTATTAGATTTTTATTGTCTTTTATTTTAATGTAGACGAGTAGACTGTATCACAGAAGCTCAAAACCGTTAATTAATACGATAAAAATACCCTACCTGAGACTGGTCGCAGATAAAGGGATGTTACTCGTTTGAATCTCTACCCGTTTGTGCACTTTTGGAAGCGTTTGA
>JBCAUI010420618.1:0-14194 GCA_038406195.1 Haplosyllis anthogorgicola | reverse complement strand
TGACATTGTGTCCAATATTCTTCTAATTGGTTCTAATAATGCCAAATGAGCCCAGGTCCATCAGGACCTATTTTTATGCATTCAAGTCATCTTCAACTCAGGTGCTGAATGCGCAAGATTGTGGTGCTGTAGGAGTTATACTTTACACGGATCCTGCTGAGTACACGCATCACAGCAACCTGCCGGGGCACCTGTATCCGAACAGCTGGTGGTTGCCTGGATGGGCTGTACAGAGGGGCACTATTAGTCCGGTCACCGGAGATTTACTTACCCCGGATTTTCCTGCTACACGTGAGAACATATATATCTCTTCATATATCTGTCAATTTGTCCAAGATTTGTAATAACTGATAAAAGAGGGTTCAGTTGTCGCATATGTAAGATATTGGATTTTACCTTTTAATATAATCAATACTGAATATGATGCTGTCTTAGCGGGCATGACACGACTGAGTGAGAGTGCAGAACTATTAAACATCACCATACCGGTGCAGCCAATCAGTTACGATGAAGCACACGAGTTCATGCTGCACATGCAGGGAGTGACAAGTAACCGCTTTATGGGAAGTTTGGGGAAGAACATCACCTACAAAATCGGACCTGGTTATGGAAAACCCAGAGAAAACTGGTAAAGCTCAAATTATGAACGAAGTAACAGATGTTGATGACAAATGATAAAAGAACTGATATTTCAAGGAAAAGTGGTTGTTAGGCATTAGGCAGTCAGCTTTCACTGAAGATCAGAAAATGCAGCTTTGAAACATTACTGTTTAAATTCGATTGAAATGTTAACGAATAACACATAATTTGCTAAACATATCTCTTTACCCATTGGGATAAGTTCCTTGTGCAGTTGTTGCTGAGACATGTGTTTTGTTCTGTTTCAGGAAAGTTAAGCTAGAAATTAAAAATGAGCTGGAAAAGAGGAACATCACCAACATAATAGGGATTATTGAAGGAAAAGAAGAACCAGGTCGGTGCAATTTGTAGTCAACAAGCATTGCCAACGTGGCTCGAAAAAATATAGAAAAATATATAAATATTTACCTTTCTATGTTAGTAACCCTTGTTATCTTATATTACAGACAGGTGTATTATAGTCGGTGCACATTATGACTCATGGGCATACGGTGCCATGGATCCAAATTCAGGAACCTCCATCATCATGGAAGTTGCTAAAGCTTTTGGATCTATGACTGAAAAAGGTAATGAATTTTAATGTAAGGCAATTCTTCACGGGTGAAACGGAATGTTTGATCAATTGTTTCAATATTTGAATTTCCATTCATGAAACTTTACGTGACCATTGGTAAAAAAAAGTTTGAGACAACTTTTGTAGTAAATATGCAGCCTTTGTTAAACAAGAACGGACTTAACGAATACAATATCTTTCTGTACGTAGGATGGCAGCCGAGAAGAACAATAATAATTGCACATTGGGATGCAGAGGAACAGGGAGTGATTGGTTCATGGGAGTGGGTGCAGGTAAATTTGAATTCAACACTATTTTAGAACATGTTTCCCCATATGATTTTGGTGGTATTCGTCTCTGTTAAATAATAATTATGGTCAATTTTAAGCAATTTTAATCACATAAATTTGTGGAAACATTATTTAAAATCGAAATTTTAACTGTATTTACAGGAACATTACAAAGAATTGGAGGAGCAGTTGGTGGCAGTGATTAATGTAGACGGTGCAATAGCTGGTAACTACACACTGATGGCCAGGGCCAGTCCAATGTTGAGAGGCACAATAATGAATGCTACCAAGTTATTGTATCCATCTGAGCCATCAGGACGTGAACAGCAGGAGCATACAACTTTGTATCAGCAGTGGGCCGAAAGAATGCCTGGAGACGATTCAAAACCGAAGTATGTCGGAACAACTCGAACATTGTTTCTGACTACCTTTTAATGTTAATATACTTAATGCCATTTGAAGAAACATGTATCGATGAACAACTTCTTTACATTAACACCTGCCATTTGGAGAAACATGTATCGATAAACAACTTTACCTTGTAACACCTATTACTTTACAGAATAGACCACGTGGGTTCAGGAAGTGACGCTGAACCTTTCATATACATGTTGGGTGTACCTGCTCTATGGCCTCGATACACTTTTAGTGTAAGTAGACTTTGTACAATAAGTTGCTCGACTTGAAAAAAAATAACATTTGTAATTCTTCGTTTTCGTAGATAACTGATTATTAGTGTTTCTATTTCAGAAAGAAAAGAGCAATCACGCCAGAACATTCCCAGGATATCATACTGCTGTGGATAATTTTAATACGACCAAGCAGTTTGTAGATCCACATTTCACAGCTCACAAAACACTTGCTGAGGTAAACCCCAAATTCTTTGTCAAGTAGATTTTCTCCCTGATGAAAGTACAGGTCGTCATGCAAATAAAAGATAATTAGGCGAAGAATGCTAATTAGTGAGCTGAATTGAGTGTTGTCATTAAAAATAGAAATGAAACAAATAACTACAAAAGTAAGTTCACGATGCTTACGTACCATGTATAGTTGCATGAAATGTTTTTCATTGTGTTTTATTAGGTTGTGGCAGAAGTTACATTGCAGCTATCTACGTCCACTAAGTTACCATTAGACTGTAGAGAGATGGGTGCAACACTACAAGAAGAGTACAATAGCCTCCACAGCTCCCTTAATAACCGAGACCGCAACACCAAGGAACATATATCGTTAGGTAAAATGACGAATTGGTTAAGAGTTGTCAAACAAATCATAATGCATATATTACCATTAGTCGGTATAAAACACATTGAAAAATGTACATATTCTTTTGTAGACTGGTTGAAATGGGCAATCGGTAATTTTACAGAAACGTGTATGTTGTTTAGGAAGAAAGTAGAAGAAACAAGTCTCTCAGAGTGAGTATTGCATGGACATAATATGACCTGTATGACCTTGTTTTACCTTTGCTTCCGATACCCAGAAGGGCATTCTATTGAAATGTACATACATGCAGGTTACATGTAAGATGTTTATTTTCTGCTTCATTTTAACAGGGTCTTGAAAGTGAGACGAATGAACGATCAGCTTATGCAAGTTTCAAGAGCATTTATAACTCCAGCTGGTCTTCCTGGAAGGCCTCGCCACAGGTACAGTTTTAAATAATTGGACAAATTTCCTTCTTTTTTTCATACTATTTCCAGTTTTATAAATGGTCTTATATTGATTTCAGAAACGTGTTATTTGCTCCAAGTGTGGTGGAAAGCCATTACGAAGGTTCCACATTTACAGGCATCAGAGATGCCTTCTCAACGTACAAAAAGACTTACTCGCAGAAACCAGTACAAGAGAGATTAGAAATGATACAGGAAATACACAACCAGGTCTCTACAGTAACCCTGGCAGTCCGAACTGCAAGCAACATTTTGTCGCAGTCTTTACTACCCAGCCATTTATAATTGTCGGATACGATTTTTTTTAAATTGTAACAATCGATGTTAAGGTCATGGAATGAATCTCACTTTCATAAAATTCTGAAGCTAATTTTCTACAGTAAGAGGGATCTTGTATTTTGTTTTGTTCACAATGCAAGTTATTTCTTGTTTTTGATGTGACATTCGTAATAATAAAGAGATTTAAGTGCAGTATTTAACAAGACATCATGGATGTAATATTTGTAGATAACTCTGTTCTGTATATTAGGTGTAAATTTGGATGGAAAGTGTGAAGGATTACAATAAATGCTCATAATAAATGTATCAGCAGGCTGGTATGAGAGCTACGCAAACTAACTACTAACAAGATTCCCATCAGGCAGCTGTTTGTAGTATTGTATTGTTTAATATGGCAAAATAAAGCTTACGTGAATCTCATTTTATTGTAGATGGCAACAATAAATAGTTTCATTGTAAGCGTATTCCGTGCCAAAAATTTAGGCTGCTGTGTTGGCCTAACACACATAACCGGTATTCACGAAATGTAATAAATTGAACCGAAATCGCTTCCAGAAACTGCTGCCGTCTCTAGCAAATAAACAAGCCTCTTTTAACGATCTCTGTAGGACTGTTGTGTTTGCAGTGATTTACTTCTTACTATGCCTTATACAAATGTACATATGTTTTTTCATTACAAGATTCTTTGAAATGTCTCTTTTTATTCTTTGTACATCTTGTTGGTGAATAGTATGTTTACACGTACACGTTAGTGTAGTTTAGTCATTTATTAACTTAGATTGCTTGTTTTATTAATTATTTTGACTGATCCTTTAATCATGTTATTACATTTAACTTTACTCTTACATGCATTCTGCATTCCAGAATGAAAACTTCTGAAATCGGGGAGTGGAAACGCCCCCACTATGTTGAATTGGTGCTTTTTGTTGATTTATTTAAATTGGTAAGGATCAAAAGAAAATAGTTGTTTATTATTTGGTGATTAATGAATTCTTCCGTAAGGCCAATGTACTTAAATATAGACTTTAAATTGTAGAAATGGATATTATTGACACTTAGTAAGGTTTATACATTTTGTGAGAAAGTTATTAAAATATGACCGCAACTACAAAAAAAAAATAATAACGAGAACAAAAGTGTAAATCTTTCGTTGAGATAAATGAAATAGAAATTAGTGTTACTGCAACACAAAACATAAAAAAGTTTTCAATAATAAATGTGAACACATCCCAGTGGAAATTTCGCACTTTGTTAACATGTCAAGAGAAAGACGTTGAAATATCTTCCATAATTATCTGCTGTCAATTTTCGTGTACGAGTATTTTAAATTTCGTACGTGTATATTTTACAAACTGTAACAAGACATCAATTTTTTATGGAGGCCGAGTTTATAGCGGTGGAAGATTTAATAATTAATATATGTCTATCATTTTCAAAGTTCATGGGTATCCATCCGTAAAACTTGATGCTGTCTAATTATTGGCAGCATGTTTTACAAAAATAAACCTGTCTGTTTATGAACTTTGTCTTAGAGTACTGCAAATTGAAGACGAGACTTATGACTTATTTAATTTGGGCTGTCATTTTGAACGCCAAATACTTAATGCGAAGTTGAAGTACGTGAAAAGGTTAGTTTAATTAACAGGCCTAGAAAAATTAAGTCCACATTATCATGAAACGTAAACGATCAGTTTCCTTGCCAAACATGCTTGAATAAGACATTAGAAATATGTAAGATACTCCCAGGTAGATCTAATTGTCATTGTAACTTATGCAAGGAAAATTATTGTTATTCGAAATAATAGCCAAGATGTATGACTGTACACATGTGGATGCTAATTCTCGGCTGTAGCATGAGAATAGGAATTAATTTTTATTATATTCTTTGTGAAACAAGAACTTTTTATTGTGCATTTTATACAAATAAAGCTATTTATATAAGAATTTCAAATGTTTTCAGATTCTATGTTACATATCAGCTGTTGTGACATCTTAAAAAATGTATATTTACGAAATTCTTTGAAGGCAAAGTGATTGAACAATGATGTATGTGACTAGTTTAAGCAAGATAACGAACACAATGAAAATAAAAATTTACAAGAAAATAGTTTATTTTAAAAATTGTAAGTTTACACCATCACAGAAAAGCTATTTAATTGGCCATTTGTGCGCATGAGTACAATACTACTGGGCAGAACAAAATTTGTGGAAGCACAATTTTGACTTACGATCTCGGCATTTTGAGGTTTAATTGACAAAATTTTCGTAATACACACAATTAGTTTTTTAATTGTATTAAATAGTTTGAATGTTGCACATCGACTGAAAAGAAACTCTGATGTTGCAAAATACTTTCAGTTAAAGGACTATCACAGATTAAATATTTTCATTTTAACGAAAGTCAAGAGTAGCCAAAGCAAGCCAATTTTACCCGTCTGAAAACAACAGAACATCACAGCACAGTATTATTACTCCGTTAAATATCAGTAAGTTACGAATCACCACTGTACAAAAATAGTAAACATGAGCACCATATACTTCAATGATTCGAGTTTTTAAAGTTTTTATCTATTTGTATGGGTAGCCACAATAAATTGTCACTCGAAGTTTTTCCTACCTGATTTTGTGAACCTAATTAGCCAACTTTTTTTGGTTTATTTTGGCAAACAAGAAATAAATGAAAAACCCTGACTGTCAGGGCTATATATCATGCACCTGCTTATCCACACAGCTATTACTCTACAGTTCCAAAAATCCAGCTGTATCCGTTAAACGATAACAAATACAATAATACTGCAAATGATAGAATTATGCAATGAAATTATGCAAAGTTGAGAATTTCGATTCACCAAACATTATTAGTGTGTACTGTTAATGTTACCAGTTCTTCCTTTTTCATCGATGGACTTATTTTCTTTGAGCACCTTTTCTTTTCAGTTTCACTGATAACGTTACTTCCCAGTGAAAAATGCAGCATCAATCGTGAATTATTCCAGACATCTCTGAATATCTCCATGATATTCTTCTTTGCAATAAATTGATAACTGGCATTTTTCATCGCAAATCTGATTGATGAACCGTAATGATTATGTACAAACCTTGATTTTACATATGTCATGAAGCAACGTTTAAGATGTGGTTTTAACCATTAGGATCACGTTTTATTAAATTCGAGCATAAGTTATAAGCAGTGTACTAAGCCAGATTGAATGCAGATCGTAAGTAAGATGTTGTTGTAGAGTCGACACTTCTTGAAGTCTTGTCCATCTTAACTGCCATTTTCACCGTATTGCTGTACACGTTCTTCAAGTGATTCGAGATCTGCAAGTTTTATGAGACAACTGATTACCTTAAATCTCGAGAAATTATTTTCCCATTTGCATGTACACATATACACAAACATATGCAACCATACACCATGTCCAAATGTAATTTCTTGTAACAAAAAAGAACCTTTTTATGTATTGGGTCAATCTGATATGGTAAAATGACTCTGTGAGAGTGCCTTTCATGGTACTTCCACAGAAGAAGAAAATTCCTTCCTAGAGTACACAGATATAAAAAAAAAACTTTCGGTAAACATTACACAATTACACACAGAATTTAAAGTACTGACCTGTTTAAATGAAGGTCTATTTTCAGGATCTTGTTCCCAGCAGATTTTCATCAGTTCTCTGTAGTGCGGTACGATATGTAATTCATCGGCCTCTGGGCGCCCACCACTCAGTATAATCTCTTGTACCTGTAATAGGTAAAAGTAACATTTGAAAGTCAAAAGTACGGTAAACTGGTATGGTGACTAGAAACCTGAGTCTGAATGCACAAGTTTATATATGGCTGGGCTTCCTGGGCAAAAATATCGATAAAAGTTATCCTACATTTAAGATAATTAGCTGATTACTGAAGTCTCGAATGCTAGTTATGGTAATAATAATAGTATGAATTTTCTTTCCAAATGAGGCTAACTATCAGTGACGAAAATAAATAAAAAATTAAATGTATGTCTATGTAAAAATTTTCCGCTTTAAATATTGTCCCTGGATTAAAAAAAAAATCCTAACATGTCTGTGTATTGGAATATCTAACAAGTCAAGAGCAGATTAGTTTTGGTTATGCGATAAGAAAACTACTATATTACTTCTTCTTCTGATTCTACGTCGGGGAAGGGATCCTCTGCACTTGCGACTTCCCATAGAACCATAGCGAAGGAGAAAACATCGCAGGCTGTGGTGACGGCCGAGCGCGGACCCTCAGCGGCTTTGGGACAGTACAATATCTCTGGGGCTGTCCAACGTACCGAGGCAGGTAGTCCACTACTGTCTTTTTGACCTGCAAATTACGCATGTATTAATTGAATACGGTAAGAAAAACGTCTATTCTACCCTGCCCTCCCAAGGTATTACACTTTCTAAATAAAGATTAAAGAATGATAATCAAGGTTTCCACAAATTAATTTTTTTTGTCTATTTAGGTTAATTAGCATAATTTAGGTTAATTTGGCCTAATCAGGCAAGAAAATTCGGTAAATTAGGCTATTTGGGTCAATTAGTCTAATTAGACAAGCAAAACATAATTTGGAAAAACCTCCATTGCATGGGTACATTAGTTTGCATTGATTTTTCATACATATTCATAAACGTTCAGCGCGAAAACTGATATACAGTTACAAATTGTTATATTTTTATTACTTACAGTAGCAGCCTTTTCTCCCTGTGCACTCCTCTCTCAATTTTTGTGTTAGTCTTATCACACCAAAGTCTGCGATCTAATAAAAAAAAATCCCAAATTTTTTAGGTCTATTTATGAAACAGAAGGAATAACCTTGGTCGATATGCACGGAAATACAATACTAGCATGTGTTAGCAAGGTAAAAAAGTCCAATAGATTATTCCATTTGAAGACCTGAAACAACTTACTTTAATTTTATCTTGACCAGTAATAAGCAAGTTGGAACATCGCAGATCTCTGTGAAGGACTGGTCGCCCCTTCACAGAATGTAAGAAATGCAAACCATCCACTGCCTGCTGTAGCTAAAACGTAGATATACTTCATACTGATTAATTAGTAAATGATTTGAGATTATAGTTAGTGTGGGATGAAAAAACAAGTTATAACATTCAAACTATGCACTAGATTTTCATTGTTCAGGGTAAATTGAAACTGAGATTGTAAGTATATCTAAATGTATGTTGAATTAATAGTGTTATCTTTTATGTCATTACGACTAAAGTGGAAACCTTATTTTACTGAAAAAAATCTTACCATCTTGACCCTGCGAACCACAGAGATTGTTTCTCCTTCCTTGATAAGTAGATCCTTAAGTGATTCTCCCTCTATGTACTCGTTGATTATATGAGGCTGACGTAATTGGAAACAGATTCCTATCATTGATACAATATTTTTGTGCCTCAGCCGACTGAAACAATGAAAATCATTTATGGATATAGGTCCTTAAATGGATACCTAACTAACAAAAATAATATATCAATTCATGTCAATCAAGATTCAATATCTACCAACAGATTAAACTGTCATTTAAATGTAAGACCCATAATTCTTAACAAATTGAGAAAGACGGTGAAATGAAGTTCCACCTTAACATCAGTTAAGTTTGCAAGACCGAAAGTCTCCGGTTAGTTTACGAGCGTTTGGTAAATTTCATTTCAAGCAAAGTACCTGAGGAAAGCAGTTTCATCACGCATCCAGTTGCATTCCTCCTCTTGAAGCGGGTTCTGATGAACACCAATTGTGATTCTCTTCACAGCAACATTTCTGTCGTCCCATATGGCAATGTACGTGTCTCCAAACAAACCTCCTCCAAGTCTACAGCACCAAATACACACGGTACAATGTTGCAACAATTTAATCTTAAAATCTAATTATAGCAAATTTTAAACAGTGTAAATTGGCAAAAGGGGGTCAATTCAAAAAACATTTTGCACAACAACAGTAATAAAGCAAACAAAATACAAGTAGCTTGGTTATTGCTTATACCTCTGTCCTAAATCGAGATCTCTGGCAGGAATGACGACATTGTCCAGAAGAGGCGTTTGTTCCTTCTTGAGCAGCGCCGATGTATACTCCAGGTATTCCGGAGCTCGCGCTGGAGGTTTCCTGGCGCGGTTGAACATCGCTCGGCCGATTGGCGACTTGAGACTCTCCACACTGTTCAGCGTAAATCGACTCGAATTCAAAGCAACTGGAATTAGAAAAGTTTAAAGCTGTTAAATAACACATATTTAAATAAAAGAACAATCCTCAAGGCCCTTGTATAAGATCTATTCCACAGGATGATTCATACACGACTTTTTTATGTGATGAAACAGAAAGTGTGCATATTTTTATAGGGTTTTGAGGGAAAGTATTAAAAGGACATGCATTCATAACTGAAGTACCTTATGTTATTTTAATTTTGTAATGGACTATATGTCAAGTGCCAAGAGAATTCTAAGTACTCTTTACACTTCACTTTGTTTTAATTACTCCATGTATGATAACTTCCCACACATTTAAGGCATTTCCAGAAAAAGCACACTTAAATATATGGTCCTTAAATTTTATACTCCACTTCAGA
Organism: Haplosyllis anthogorgicola; assembly: GCA_038406195.1. Lineage (NCBI taxonomy): Eukaryota > Metazoa > Annelida > Polychaeta > Phyllodocida > Syllidae > Haplosyllis > Haplosyllis anthogorgicola. Next base: position 4,186 of record JBCAUI010420618.1, on the reverse strand, counting down.
CAAGAGGACATGGTTTATATCTTGGCTGTATTCCTCTCGTGGCAATGTACTATTGTTTTAAGCCCATAGCAGACATCTTCAAACCTAAATATAATAACTCAGAGCAAATATTGTAAAGAGGAACAAGTACCAAGACACAATGCACAAACGAATAAACTTTGACGCCCGTCAGAGATAAATTTTGAATAAACCTTGATTAATTTTTATGTCACGTGATATAAAATGTCTTGATTTAGTGCTATTCTAACAAGCGTCTGAATTATAATTTTTGGCTGAAAATTCAAAAATGGAATCTATCATTGACATGCACAGTCTGATGTGTACATGCAATCAAAATGTTTCGTATTTGCTCCGCCTGCATCTACAGGTAGATTACGCAGAAAAATCTATCTATTTTAGTAAATAAATAATAACAATAGCAAAATTGAGTAGTGACATCCAAAACTAATTATTTCTAAGTTAGTAACATCACTTATTTTCCTATAGATGTATAATTTCCCTGAATAAGATAAAATGTTAGCGATTCATCCTTTTACCTTGACAACAATTCACGTTATCACATGTGTGAGTACAATATAATTGGAAGAACAGGATTGTTTTAATTTAATTCTACAAGTTACAACAACACTAAAGTTAGTGTCGGTAATGTTAAAACTACCTTTTATTCATAAGCATATAAAAGTAAATACAAATGTTAAATGGAAGGTTAGAGAGATATGCTAAGTGTACTAAAATGACAAAAGTCTAATACCTAGCAAAAGTGGAACAGAAAAAAACGAATAAAAAATAAATTAGAAATTAAGCTAAAACGAATTAAGTGTAAGAAATATTAATAAATTTAGACATTGAAAAAAAACCCGTCACAAACTAAATTATACAGGTGGAAGGTTTGAGTTGTCTAAGTTAGTCATCCAAAAGCAAAGTCACTTCAACCTGTAACCAGCACAGAAACAAAACAGCAAATTATAGAGGTAAAATTAAAACAAAAACACCCATAGTTAAAATTAGAAAGGCTATGGAAACTACTGTTATTTATGCATGTGCCTTTCAACTTAACCTTTGGTTTATATTTTCGCTAAAACTTTACTGATACATTACGATAACATTTTAAATTTGCCTTTTTCATTATTAAGGTGTTCTTGAGAAGTATTTTGAGAAGAATCTCGACACTTCAATAAGAAAAGTATCACGTCCAATATGATTAAATTTGTTACAATGTTCCATTCCGGGAAGAAAAGAAAGATATTGAGCTCTTCTTCCAAAAGAATAAATCAGAAAGTTCTTTGAACAACAATAAGTTATAAGGTCAAATTTCAACTGGTTTAGTCGACGCGTTGACTTTCCAGGTTTTCTAATACTATCATAATTTAGCTACTACATAATGTGGTCATTGTCTTTGAAGGACAGAAAGGATGTTGGTCGAGAAGATTCCCGTTTTAAGTAAAAGTAAATATAGATAAGAAAGAAGATGTCAACAGGTCAAGTGTCTAATAACGGTTCCTAAGAAAGATTATGACAAAGATGTGAAGCAACACCAAGCAAACAACCCAAGATTAGTACCTTTTTCCCGCACGTAGAGGTTATATGACATTTTAAGCTAACCACAACAATATATGACTCACGGGATACATAGTAATCAACAACGTTTGCATCTTGCGGAAAAATCTTTGTATGTACTTCACAAAACCCCTTGTGTCTTAACAAGCAGTCTTATTTAGCAATTAACTTTAATTTGCAGCAGACGAAAATTCTAGATTTTTTTTGCCACGAAACTAATAGAAACTTACATGGGTATAATTTTCTATACTTACTTGGTAACATGTTATAGGGACCACTTCCTCCTTTCCTGCAAAACGTTGTACCTATGAGTATGGCCAGGATGATGATGGCCACATTGACTACCAGGACCAACCAGAGAAACTTTGGTCCTTTTTCTTCTAGTTCTTTAAATCTCCCGTCTGTGTCTGATAACACTTCACCGTCTTGGGCTAAAACGATCGCATGATTCAGTTAAATGCCTTCGGACGTAGTGAAAATATTAGTGAAATTGGTATGAGGAATACAATTTGCTAATATTAATACATAAATTATCAGTACATTTATCTCACATTTAAATTTTATGACGGATAAATATTCTATTTCCTAAGGCAGAAAATCATGATGGTACAAAAGAAGAAATGGATAATTTCTTACCAGAAATATTCGTTGCATGATCCAAACCATATTCACACAGGCTGGGACAGCAACATATGTGATGTAATTCAAATATCTATACAAAAGGCAACAATTTATTTTTCAATACTTAAAGATGCGTGTAACAAAGCTAAGGATTCAGAACTTGAAGGTAAATGGTAAAATGAATTTAATAAATTGATAAATTAAATTTACATTAAATTCTCAACTTGATACAAAGTTTAGCCAAGAGACGTAAATTTGTTTGCGTGTTATTTTTGTGTTTTCTTCTTGACTGCAAAAATAGATCTATGATATCGTCAACTACTTACAATATCTTTATTTTCAAACTCTCTGAGTAGAAATAGTGCGTCTTCCACGGTCGACCTCTTCTTGTCGCAAATTAAATAAATAAGTGATTTTTGATGTTTCAATTTCCTGTCAAATAGCAACAGTATATAGAATTTAACACATGTTTATAATTGATTTTGAGAGAAAATAAGTGACGGGTAGCCAGGTGGAAAAGGAATATTTCAAGTTCTTCAATTGTTCTTCAGTGAGACAACGTTGAAAAATCCATAAAGATTTACAAAAGAAAATGTTACCTAATTCCCCGGAGTTTGATGGTGAGATTGAGATCCTCTGCTGTCTCGTTGTCTCCGTCTTCCTCTTCATCCTCCTCTTCCTCCTCCTCTTCTTCTTCTGATTCTTCGTCATCTTCACTCTTCTCTTCCTCGACTTGTTTTTTCTTGGAATTATTGACTTCTCTCTTTTCTCGCACAATGTCTTTACTGCGAAGATTTCTTTTCAAGTAATCATACAAACGATTGTATTTTCTTTCAATAATACTTCTCTTCTCTATACGGCTTTTATTTGTATTACCTTCATTACTATTTAACTTGTTCATGATTGATTGCAGGATTTTAGATGCATTACTAGATTGTGTCGAAGTTTCATTTTGTAAATCTGATGTCAGATATTCTTCAGATGAGAAAAAATCCGAAGAGGTTTCATTGGCTCCTCCATCTTCTGAGGAGGTTTCGTTTGCGAAGGATTCACTGCTTTCCAGCGATGACGAGGTGTTATTTGTTTCGTTAACATGTACCCCTTCATCCTTTAAAACTTCTACGGATTTTGATTTAAGTTCATCTTTTACATCATCTTCTGTCACGGGCTTTGTTGCTTTACGTGTTTTTGATACGTCTGTAGTTGTTTCACTCCCGCCTGTTTTCTCGCTTACTGGGCGACGAATTTGGAATTTTGTCGTTCGCTCGATGCCTAAGGAGAAGTACTGTCCTGGTTCATCATACGAGTCTTGCCATTTACACATCTACAACAAAAGTCGTTGGATCATCTTTACCGTCTTAAGTAACCTCAACAAAATTGGCACCAAGTTCTGTGATGTTTTCCTTTGTCGTTGCTATCAAGTTGAAATGACATATTTTGGAAAATGAGTTTTTGTTCGGTGAAAAGAACATCATGAGTTCAAAAAGAACTTTATTCATCCCATAGTCCTGACTGCTATATTCAAATTCTAAGAATTCTAAAGAGTACCCAATCTCCCAAGTTTTATGTGTTATTGTTTCAGCAAATCTTGTCCAAAATCTTGCTTAATCTTGCTCAATCAAGTTAGAGAGCATATCTACACACGGCGATAAACATTTCTGCGGAACTTACCAATTATGATCGATTATCTCATAGTGCACAGAACGTACTGTGTAAAATTTTACTTTTAATGCAGGACGACTGAAGGTTATTATCATATGAATAGAACCCTCAAAAATTATTTTTGTACTTACGGTGACATAATGGCAGCCGTCTCCCTTTCCATCGTGAGGATTGAGTGGCAAATTGTACGACATGCACGGATTGTATGAGTAGGTCCATCCTTCAAACGCAACTTCAAATCTGTAAAAATTATTAAGCCGGGCCCGTAGGGACCCGGCGTAGACACACGGACGAAGATTACAGGCAGTTTGGTTTGTATCTCGGGAACAGACCCCCCCCCGTCAGA
>JBCAUI010420507.1:0-14195 GCA_038406195.1 Haplosyllis anthogorgicola | reverse complement strand
GTTTAAATATAGAAACTATTATAGACATAACAAACTTTTTACACAATAGGAAGTAGGATACTTCCTGAATGATGCAATGCACCTTAACCTTGTGCAATACGAAGTGGAGACTTCCTGTCTTGCACAACGTTAACCTGAATTATACAACAGTACTACATACGTTGCACGAAAAAGTGGAACTGCAATACTTTCTAAAAATATAAGAGAAATAGTGTTGACTTAAAGGCTTACTCTGAGAAACCATTTATTATTGCTGTAACTTAGCTTCTATTTCCCACTTAAATAGAAAACTAGATAATGCAAATTACGGACTCTTATCTAATGTCTCTAGAATAAGTTACTAACTGTCCTTGGTTGCCACATGTGGTCTCCATTATATAACCATTGTAACTTTATTGTCATTCAGTGCACAAAACCAACAGTACATTTGAAGGAAGTAGCATCCGCACTGCATTAGCAGCTGTGCGGTAGCCGTAAATGGGAAAATTCATTCATAATGTAGAAGCATCCGGTCATCTCGAGTCACGTTGGAAGAAACAATGGTCGAAAATGGCAAAAGCCACAAGACATGAAATGGATATGGATAAAATTTCACCATGAAAATTAAGGCAACTCGATAGGTGTACTACAAATAGATTGCCTTTCATAAAATTGTGAAAAGTGAAACCAAAAACATTAAAAGGCTAAATATAGTTTACAGCACCGGATTTTAATCATTTTCAAGTTGAAAAGTTCAAGTTTTAAGTCCAGAGGATGAAATGTCCGTTAGTACCCTTTCCAAGGGGATGTTAGAAATTCACGATGTGCTCTTGTCTGAGTATGAAATTCTATTGTTCTAAAACAACCAACTTCAGGAACTATCTGTGGTGATGTCTATTTTGAAGATAATTAAAGAAACAGAAAGTTTATTATTCATATAATGCAAATATGAGCTTACAACAAAACAGTTCCATTAACCCGGAGTGGGCCTACCAGACTTATCATTATGTACAGAACATAACGATATGACACCACGCCTATCTCTGTTTCATGTTGCTCTGGGAAACAGGCAGGCCAAATGTACAATTGCTTCTTTCAAAATAACTAATGTAACGCTGGTTTGTCCGACGTTAACTCTATTATATAGCAATTGACTTTCTCATTGTCATGCACAGCACAGAAACAGGAGCATATTTGCTGGAAATAAGATCAGCCAGCAGAGAAAAAGTAATAATCTTTTCTTTGCTGGACGGGTCTTCGGATTCTCCTGATATATCGCTCAGAGAAATACTGAAAAACGTTCAACGTCATATATCAATTAATGATATTTTATGACTACAATAGATTTCACCATCGTTCAAAGAATTGCCAGAAACTTCTTGGTTGCAGTCATATCATTTTGCAGTGCTGACATGGTTACAACATCTTGACATCTTTAAACACTCTACCGTGTTAAAATCAAGAAAGAGGATCCAATGGCAAAGAAACTTTCGCATGTGACAAAATTTCACCTATTTCTAAGATAAGTTGTATTGTCACTAAACCAAAGTCAACATGACATTGTACACAATCTGCTCACAGTTTTGATGCTATGTACTGTATAATATATAACTGTACAAAATGTTCATAAGGGTGGGGTTTTTTTTTTCAATATTAAAACGCAACATATTTTGAATGACTTTCATTTTATCAAAATGCTGAGAATACACTTCTCACAGTAACCTGTTGCTTCTCACTTGTTGCTCCGAAGCAACAGGTTCTTCCATTCATTTCTCCTGACAAAAAGCACCAAACGTTTTTATTCCACGAATTTGACTCAAATACCCTTTATTGGTCATCATCCATTGAAAATAAATAGGTCAATCTTCTATTACATGTAGTAACACTTGATCTACGTAATGTTTAGTTGACAATGCTTATTTTTGTTTCTTTTTATGACCTACACGTTTACTCACACGCAAACAGTGATCCTCGATTTGACTTCTCAGTGGCAAATTCATTAGGCGCGTGTACTGTGTAGCGGCGTTGGGAGGGAGATGCGTCTCAAACATCCTAGCATCAGGGTATCGATAGTGTTATACAATAATGACATAAACAAAATTTGAATGACCAACCGGAAGTTCTATGGACTTTATGTTATCATCAGTAAGATTTTGAAGAAAATTACGCTTCAAGGGGAAAAATATGTAATATCAAGGCTCCGAAGTTTCACAGTCGCACTCAGTTTTAGTTAAAAAATGCGACCGTGAAACTTTAAAGTCTTGACATTGTGTATTTTTCCTTAAAAGTGTTTTATTAAAAAAAATTGGTCATTCTTTGTTTTCACTATCCATACCCTGGTATAGCACAGCAGGCGCACACTTGACTCCAATCAGTCTAGAATCGAGATCCTGTCGCTTACTGTTATGTCTCTAATTTATAATAAGACATGTGATACCAGTGGCCCCCATAATGGACTTCTGGAACAAAAGATTTATCTGTACTGCATTATGTAGTAAATATAATTCAACTGTTAAGCAATAAAACAACTGCGAGACTGAATGATAGATGACTTCCAATAAAGGCAGATAATCCTATTCAGAGCAATACTATTCTTGCAAGTAATAACAAAAAAAATTTGTTTATGGTACGAGGGCAGTCCATTTAGACTTGAATTCTTATAACTTCTCTAGTTTCACTTAACTATTTTTGTGAATCATTGTTTGCATACAGCGTTACAGACATCTCATACAACATACTATACACTTTAGAGGCGTCAACCCGTGCCTTTTTCACAACCCTGGTCAACCGGGGTGTCTGACTCGGTTAACCGAGTCAACCATGACATAAAATTATTTATCATATCTCAGAAAAAAACTTATGTTCAAATTTATTAAGTTGCAAAGTAGTATCAAAAAGAAAAATCATGAAATATTTTATTAATTATCAATGGTCAAGTATTGTTTTAAAACAGTGATGAAGCCACTTCATACAGATAAACAAGGCATTACATTTAAACCTTTAAAGAGTTGAGAAGCCAGTTCCTTCAAAGAAGCAAAATGTCTTTGAAGATTTGTGAAGCCACCTCAAAGAAATGAGTAAAATCTGAAGTTGAAAAAGAGTTGAAAAGGTAAATAAAATGATTGCTGTACAGATTATAGGCTCACAAAGTTTAAAATGCCAACATAAATTTTGAGTATTAAACACATTCATGGGTCATGGTTCCTCATTTATCTGAGACACGTTAAATTTTGACTCGGCTTGCCCCGGTTAACTGGTTAGCCTTGACATCTCAAAAACATTTCAAGACGCCTCCAGAATTCATTATCTGAAAGGCTTTCTTTGGAAGTTATGATTTGTCTATGTATTTACACAACTGATGCTTGTCTGTATCATCGCCATGTTAAACAAGAGGAAAGACTAAAAAAGCGCGGACTAGAATCTGGTTCGTTGACAAATTGTTAATCTGTACGAAATCTGTGTCAGTGTGGTCAAAATATTTTAATTCCTGACAATAATTTTGTCACGTTTATGTGGATTCTTTTTTCTGGTTTGTTTGTTTGTGACAAATTTTGAGTTCTTCCGTTTTTAGCGATGACTGTGAAATTTGTAGGATATCTGTAGATGTAATTAGATCTACATTTTATGAGGGATGATGGGGTAACTTATTTGCAGTAACATTTTACCATCTGCATAAATTTTAAGATAAAGTGTTGTTAATTTATTAAACCAGCGCAAACAATTATAAGAAAGTAAATTTTAAGTCTTACATTTAGCAAAAGTTCTGTTTTTGTAAGTGTTTCAAAAATAAAAAAGGTGAATGCCTATTTTTGTCAAGCCCAGTATAAAAAGCAAATAACAAATCGACTAGACGATATCTTCTTTTGACGTGAAAGTTGTTAATTCGTCAGTGTAGTCTTGTGGGCCGTAAACAAGCACCAAACAATATAAAAAACTTATTGTGCCCTGCTTTCTGCAAAATATGTGTAAAATAATGGCAGATGGTTCCTTTAGGGACTCATTTTGGAAATAGTATTATGAAAGATCTATTTTTGATGTTCTTAACATCCAAAGAGGCAACCTATTTTCCAAACCACGTAACCACTGAAACAATTTCCATACCCGATCCATTTCCATACTGGTTCGCTTAATACTATGGTCATATTTCCTGGATTATATCAAAATGTCATTGCTACAAGCAGCATACATCAGATGCTTGATCAGATTAATGTCACTGTATGCAGATCACAGAATCATATTTCTGAACCTAACAATGTGACTACTGACATTATTGCTTGCCAACAGGAAGCAACTATTCAAATACTCACCGCCTCCTGAAAGATATCTCCTACATTGGTAAAGAATTGCCCAGTATTCCATAACAATGAGAACTCAAGGAAGTGTACTGTTTGTACGTTGTACGAAAATTCATCCTTAATTTTGTGGTCTGTTTCATTAGCCATTAGTAGAATTGCAGTAACTCGCCCAGTAACTGATAATAAAAATTAGATTAGTGGTAAATTTGGTAAGTATAATTACTTATATTTATATTAATTTTGTCACGTTTATTTGTGGACACTTCTTTCTGGATTTTCGTTTATAAATAAACTTTGAATTATTCCATTTTAGGGGATGACAGGTTTATTGCATGCAATTTGTTTTGAGATATATATTTACTGCCGTGTTTATGTTTATTCGGAATAACTCAAATTTTGTTTACATACAAACAAATCGACAAGATAATGTCTCGTTTTGAGGTTACTAAGCTAATATCACTTCAACAGTATTTTTTGACAATTAACAAATAATGGACCGAAGTCATCGCAACCAGATCGCATGCGCTAACAAGGTCGTCAAAACATAGTTAGTGATTTCCTTGGCTAGTCACCATGTCACTATTCCAAAAAGCGGAAGTACTCATTGCAGCAACCATTTTGTTGCCGCCACTGGACTTCATAACTTGGACTTCATAACTCTGCTTGTATTATAACCCAGTTTATATTTTTTCTTCACGCATTATATTTTACTTATTACCACGTAGTTTGAGAGATAATACTTGTACTGGTTAGGATTGACTTTGAATTGAAATCAACATTGCGTTAATTGCACTTTCATTGAAGTAGTTGAAACGAAAATGCCGATTTTTAAAATTTCGTGCGTAGGTGTTTTACTACATTTTTCCACCATGTAACATGATATGGTATGGAATATCGTTTTCATCCATGAAACAAAAGATTTGAATGAATAGCTCAAGTAACTAAAATCGTGATTTCATTAACTTTTCATGATTTATTTCCTCCGACATTCAAATAGGTGCGTATTATTCACGATGAAGAACTATGCAGTGCAATTTTTTTACAATATCAGTACAATAAACCTTCTAAATGGAGAGACAAACACGACGCACAGTTAAATGAACCACGACGTTCGGTATGAAGTACTGCTGCAATACGCGTCGGTAAACATGTTTGACATTTTACCCGAATTTTCCGGTCATGAATACCAACAATAACTTACACTTCAGAAACGCTGATGAAAGAAAAGGAAGTATTCCATTTGAACAGAACAGAAAGATGATCCTGTCGGCAGATACCTATAGACCTGGAATCTCCTTTCTTACTTTTCTTCGGGCAAATGGCCAAAATGATTCATGTTTTACTTTTCATGACTTTCTTTCTGTTTGCTCGATGCAAGTGTACACCTGAAAATTACACTCTTTATAAACATACATATGCCGTTTAAATCTTTTGAGAATGTAATTATGCAGTTGAATGTCACAATCTTTTATTCTTATGTACATTTTGGTTGCCACATCCAAGTTTACATCAATCAAAACAAAAGCAACCATCGACTTTTTTGAAATTTAGATTTATTCGGTATGAAACGCGATCATATACAATGCACACACCGTCATCTAAATTGCCATTTTAACCTCTGTGTCTCAAGAAAGCGAGTGTATATCCGCTCTTGGTGTTTCGATTTAACTTCGTCACTGTCTGTGTTTTGATAGATATAAGGCTCCACCTGGCGTATTGTGAATATGCAACTGTACAATCAGGTTACGTGCAGCTTTCGCCAAAACAATTATTAATCATCATTATACAAAAATCAGAACTGTCCACAAAGAGTTAAAGTCCCGAGTAAAATGAAAACGAAATAACGGAGTAAAACTAATGATATCCATAAATGTGACTACGCTCTTGTAATTTCACTGTAAAATTTATACCGAGCTGTTGTTGGTGACAAGAGAGCAAAGTTGATTTCCGTCAGATAATCTATCTCTGCAAAGACGGGTACGTCAGCAAAGCATGGTTTGGACTGGACTTCTGTATTATTCCGCGAGAGAATATTACTTGGCAGGCTGGATCGCAACAAAAGTCAATTGCACCATGAGTAGACACCATACAGTCTATTAATGAAAATGATTTGTCGTTTACTCCCACATATTCTGCTGTGCTCTTAGTTAGTGAACAAATCATGAAATTCCTATCAATTTGGACACGTACAGAACAATAGAAGTAACAAAAGAATTTGCCGTTGTGCTTATAATGTGCTATTGTTCCAAAATTGATGGTAGTTTCATGATTTCTTCAGTCACATTGACAACTTCATATCGACACAATGATAACATTCCTCATATTTTTTCTGATGGGAGTGGACACCATACAGAAGTTATGATGAATAAACATATCTCAAAGAAATATCTAAAGAAGTGTCACAGTTCACAGTTGATTGATATTAAAGTGTAGCTATGGTGCCGATTTTTCATCTGATGACAGACTGCTTTGATAACCTGAGTAAATGATTAATATGTCTGTTACCACACAAAGTAATCTGATCATTGTGTCTACAACAAACGAACTCCAATCAGTGTAAACAAATTTCTAAAGGGAATTTTCGTGATGTGAAATAAGTAGAAACGACGAATAAAGTCCTACTGAAAGTATTCACTATTACACCAGGATCTTTTTTCTGATACACACGAAAATAAATCAAGGTGTGTATTGTCATAAGCTCCATTTTGGCCTAATCTCCCAGTGCAACACCTCCAAACCTTCATCCTAACTCCCACATCCCAAATTCTTGCGCATTTATTTTAAAATAGCATTTAGGGTTGGCTTAAAGCTGGTGTTCAACAATAATTACTGCCACCTGAGCTGAGCTAGTACCCAATTTCAGATGGCTTGGATGAACATCAAGCGGAGACCATGACTTGTCACTCCGGATATTCCGTGTATTAATACCCGTATTAACAATGTCACTACCCTTTGTAGTATAATTAATTACAAAATAACAAAAATAATTTCTGGGGGGATTCACTGAGTTCTATTTTTAAATAGATTACAAAAGGAACACACTAAATTGCGTAAATAAAAGATTATTATTAAAGCTATCAATACAATTTTCATCTTCTGAGAGACAGCACAGAGTAGCGTTAATAAATTCAACAAAACTCAGGAGTCTAATTGTAGAAACTGTGAATTTACATTAGAATTCTGTCGTCATGAAGTAGATTGTCGAGTATGAGCTTAGTGATCACCAATATCCGTCTCCGCAAAATCCTTTGACAACAAAGGATCGTAAACTATTACCTTTATTGGAAACCGTTTGTTATTATGGTGCAAAACGTTTTGAACTTGGTTAAAGGTTTCAATAGAATAAGGGATATTCGCCTTGAATAGAATCCCACCGTCTTGATAAAAAAAATTAGTAGATCTAGCCTAGATTTTCTCTTCGGGATGTCTGTTCGACACGTCGCATACAGTTGCCGTTAAAATTGTTCTTTGCATTTGGGATTAGTGCATATTGGTGAACGTTCCACAAACCTGCTGTGTCGAAACACGTGTTTAAGTTGCTTGATTAAGTTTATGGATTGAATCATTGAAGGAGGACCTCTAGCAATCAAATAGATTTTAATACACCATTAACCTGTCCTGTTTGTCAGCTTAATGACGACTTCCAACTGAGTAACTCTACAAGTATTCGTGTCCTAATTTCAAGATGGTAAAAATTACAGGTCAAAATAAGTCCACAACTTCTAAAGTTTCGTTCATGTCGAATCACCTCAAATCAACTCTGAAGTAAGTTGCTTTTGTTTCCAATATTAAACATGCTTCTGATGATTATGACAACCTGTACTCGTTAATCGCGCAAGAAGGAAAAGTGAAACCTACGATGAACACGCAAAAAGAGCATTTCCCAGAGTGGTGCATAAGGGCACAGTTAGAAATCAAGTATTGATGACGAGTAACATACACGCGTAACTAAGGCATTTATTCACAACTGGATGGATTAGTTTCCAATTATATATTGATATACATGTTCAAACATATTTTGCTATATTTACATAATTGATGAAAATTTGAGAAGAAAACGTTTACCTTGGGGCAATTCCACATACATGTGTGTGATATCAAATATTTTTGAATTCACATTTTTAATCAGATGAGGTATGCGGAGTGGGCTGAGATGAGATACGTGAGATGTCGGGTTGATGTAACAGTGCAAGCTACACCCAACCGCTAAACTGTATACCGGAGTTTAGTTTAGCGTATGAAAATGGTGCCAAACTGTATTTACATGTATGCAGACCCCACGTTTTAGATTATTTTAAATTTGTAAAATGATTTTTGTAAGAGATGAGTTTAACAAAGCGGGTGTAAAATGTTTAAAAAAAATTAATTGCGAACTTAAATGATTACAGCACAACAAGTGGATTTGGCTGCTACACCGGCTTAGATGAGAGGATAAATCCCTGGATTTAACGGCAGAGTCATCTGCCAAAATAAGTCCAAAACTGTGATATTACTAAAACAAAAGTCAAATAATGGAAACAAAACCCGCATTTTAAATCATTATTACTCAACGCACATCATTACCTTTATCTGACTGATAAAAGGATGTGCTGGAATAAGATGAATTCTAGTATTAATTATTCTTAACCGCTTTTGTTGTTGTGAAAATGATCGCCCAATGAAATAAATGAAGAAGACAGATCCCCTTCTTGTTTATCTTTAGACTTCGCACAGTAAAAAAAAATCCATCATAATTGTCATGAATTGTATGTAGAATCCCCATATACCATCTACCAATATGACTTTCTACACTGAATAAAAGATTAACAAAGGGAAATTAACGTCCTGTTTAATAACATTGAAACAAACGTAAAACCTCAAATGTCATTTAATTGTACGCACATTGAAAGATTTAAACTGTTAACCAACATCCTGCTAAATAACAGACACCTTCGTAAAGCAATGATGGATAGCAGTGTAGGAGTAAACTAACATTAGCAGATCATCAAGGAAGGACAAGTTCCACGTCATACTTATACAATTGCCAAATAAGGATACGTTGTTAACTGTTCGCGGATGTAAATGTAACAGTCGCTTCTTTCGACCAGAAGGACTGAGTCAACAAAATAGTAATGGGAATTCACTGTAACTCCTCACCGAGTGTTCAGTTAACAAAGTGAAGGAGATAATGTGTTTAGATTGAACTTTTGGATTTTCTGTTTAATATAGATTAACTTAAATCCCTCCCCTCCTGCCTCTCTCCCTTTAAAAACCAATTCATTCATTGTTACCATATGTAAAGCTATCATATGTTCACCACTTTGCCCCATAACCAATATCCATCTCACTTTCTAGAGCATATCCGACCTGTTTCGTCATTATAATTACCAGCTTCTAACTTGTCGCAGGTAACTAACCACCCAAGAGGATCAAGGGCTCTTCTCTGGTATTGGTGCAGTCAAATCTAAGTGCTTCTTACACAGAGACACTAATTGAGAACCACTTCATGTGAGTTAGCAGTGTGTGCTACTAAAACGAGAATAACTTTTCGTTCTATGTTCCTTATTTAGGATAAAACATCGGACTTACAAGGAACATCTATTTTTCCACCATCCCACCGCAGTATTGTAGTTTAGAGATAAGCTCTGAGGATAATTGAAAGCATTAATTTAGTAAGTATTAATTTCTAATTTCGCTTTTACATAACATTTAATTGTAATGTCGAATAGCTGCAATCGTTAATGGGGTGGAGTGAATGCACAGAGCAAGCAAGAGCTTAAAACCATTGAAACAATGTTTATTTCATCCTCAAATAATTCAAACAATACTTTGGTGCCATGTGTTAATATATATGCAGCTTTTCCATCGATTATTAACACATTAGGAATGATTCGAAACAGCTGGGGCAGATGTGGCATGAACACTTCTGCCAAAGATAAAATAAAATAAGCATAAGAATTTATGCTGCAATAGAGATTTGGCTGAAACTGTACTGTTCCAGACAGCATAAAAAAGATGAACACAATTAAATTGAATATTACATGCAATTTGGCATGGAATATGAGTTGAACGTGAATTGACACTAACATTTGAGGCATTTGGGACTGATTCTGAACATGCAAAGCCAATTTACCCAATTTGGAAATTGGTCACATTGACCACAATGTGTTTAAAGTGAACACAAACAGTATTCCTTGTTCAGGAATCCCCTGGGATAAACCCTTGACTATTGATGTAGGAATATTACTCGTGTAGCAAATTCAATTGAACCCACTGGCATTTGGTACAAAATAATGAAACCAGAAATAGAACTGAAAATGACCCAAAAGTTCACGAACTGCAATAATACCTTGAAAAATAACCTAAAAAGACATGCATGCAAATAAGCAACACTTTCAATACTTTTGTACCTTGTGGTACAAAATACCAACCCAATGTCCAGATGGTGTAGAAAAAATGTTGAAAAAGTAATAGTAAGTCAGTAATAAATATGTCTAGCTAGGTCATGTTGCAGTGGCACATGAAACACAAGTGAAGAGCCCAAGCCTTGGGGTGGTCAAACCCTGCTATTTGATCATGTGATATGTCCAAATAAGGCAAATGACCCTTGATTCAATACATATATGGAATGGAAAATTACTAAACTGGCTTGATATACCCTGGATAACCCTTTTGCACCTAATGCACCTGGTGTTCTGGTGGATTTTGACCAATGAAGTGAAGAAGATCCCAACTTGACCAGTGATGATGTTGGAAGCCTAGAGTAGCATTCTAGCATAGATACATGGCTGCTATGCATATGGCCATATAAGGACAATTGGGGTATGTAACTGGAGCATCCAGGCACCAAATAGTGAAATCAACTGAGTGAGACTGAAATCAATCAACTGGAACCAATTTGGACAGGGAATTTGGTCTCCTATGGCTAAAAGAAATACTATTTCTATAAATTTCATACAATTTGACCCAAAATAGAATGATCCAGGTGCAATTCAATAACCAAATACAATCCCGTACGGATATTGACTATAACCCTTTAGTAACTATTTTAAACCAAAAGTCATGAAAAAGCTACTCCATGACAGTAATATAGTTAAAAAATTTCTTCAGGTTTCTGATAATTCCCCATAACCTTCCTCAATTAAGTTAAATTTGTTACCAAGGAGTTCTTGGCAGAGGAACGCATTCTCAATTTCCACTAAGATGATAGACAAGAAACAATTAAGATTCCAATCTGCTTTGTTTATCAATCCAATTTGAAGTCCACATTTTGTGTTGGTAGTCCCAAAGTAATAAAGGTTATATAATGTAAAACTTCCTACGTTCCTATTTTAGTACTTTTTAATCATATGTAAATTACTGTATTTTTGTCCATTAATCAACCTAAGTATGGCACACTGATCTTTGTTTCTTTGTTGTTTTTTCCATTCAAAGACATAAAGATAAATTAACGTCAAATAAAACACTACAATCTTCAAAGGTAATCGCAGCGTGTACAGTAACGGCTGTTTCTGTTTTAACGGCATTTGTAATAAAACATTTCATTTAGTTGAACTGTTTTCAAATCTGTGGAGCATAACTTTGAATGTTGAAACACTATCTGAACATTTAGCAGGAGACATTCACTGTGAGGAGAGAGAATGGGTTTAAATACAGTCTTTGTTGAAGTATTTCAATCATCAAAATTGAGATTACAAGTAAATACTGACAGATAATACACGTTTTGAACTTGGAGTTGTCTGTCATTAGCTTTCATACATTCTAAATTGGTACAGAACAGACAAATCCGTTCTGCAATTGTTACAGAATGCTTTTAACTTTCAAAGGTTGTCCTTTTAACCTATTTGATCTAAACTAATCTTAATAACAAATAAGCTAATGAATGTTAGCACGCTTTTATATCAACAAAATATATTCGATAACAAGAGAATCGGTAATCGCATCTTTGGCTCATAACAAAAGTCAGCAGACTCTTGTTTGGCCTTCAAAAAGAATTATTAAACCGAAAGGACGTTTCTATTCTTTTAGCCGAGCAATGACAACGCTCAAACCATTGGACCTATTCTCAAATCTGGTATAAACCTAATTGAGTAATTGGGACCACCCACGGTTGATCGAAAAGACCATTGTCATACAAAATAGATCTTGTTAATTCACACAATAATCCATCACACTATAATCCAGATTAGTCAATCAGGAAGATTCTTTGCAATCCAGCTGGTTACACAACAGCTTTCCGAAAGTAACTTTATTATAACAATATGATCCATATTACTCAATTAGTAAAAGGAATTAATACTGTGGTATTCTTTTTCACCCTAGTAAGAGTGTAAACTGTTGTTTGGCCTTACTGTCATTTTTTTTAGACTTTAACCATCAACACTGTAAATGTGCACAACAACTTCGAGCCAACTCAAGCTATTATTGTGTGTGCATATGTGTACGCGCTGTGTGCAGATATTGTGAGTGGGGTGGGCGAGGAAATCAAAAAAGTTGAGGATTTTAACAAATAAGATACCAATGCCTGCACAAGAACATTCAATAGGCAATATAATTCACCATAAAGGTGATAGCATCAATGATTGAAGCCACTACACAGATTCACGCCCAAATATTTGTTTAATTATGAAGCCGCTCTAAAGCAATATTTGTAGCTAAACGCTACTGAAGTGGGGGCTCTAGTTGTAATCGAGCTGGGAAGGCACCTCGAGCTTCCAGTTAGCTCGAGGGCTCGTTGCCTCGTTGACATCCCTAAATTGTTGACAACGTACGCTTAATTGTTCTACCATCCTGCAATCTTCCGACAAAATGCTGGCCCATTAGTGGCAAAAAATGGACAACAGCAGTACAAGATAATCGAAAACGTCTTCTAAGTGCAAGAAGGTTCCGGGACTGAAACCGTACACGGGAAAGCTAATAGAACGTCCCTGACAAGAACGGAAAAGGATAACTAGTGTTTCATGCTCTGCTTGATCTCTGACCTGGTACACTGTAGCATCTTGACCGGAATACTTTGTAACATCTCCTAAGAATGAGGCCATCAGATAATTTTCAATGGCGCGTGCTGACATCAATGCGCAGTTTTCAGTGTTACCATCGGCAGATAGACGCCACTAAGGTCAGATGATATACTGTGTAAGAGTGACGACGTGCTGTAACATAAACACATTACAGAAAGAAATGTCAGTAAGTGTCAATCCAGCAGTTAATCAGTCAATTGAAAAGATTACCGGAGCTAAAACTTCACTAAAATAGTTTGCCCTTTCGCATGAAAAATTAGTCCACACGAATAGGATTCTTACTAACGCAGCCTGAAATATAAAATCAGAAGCTTGCCCCATGATATAATTTTTGTATCAAATCGATACAATGGGTTTCGAGTCTCTGAATCAGCATTCTGAGATCACGTGAAACCTCTGGAGGTGTGTGAAAGTGGCATTTGTTCGGGTCCTTTTCTAACAATGCGTTGCTTCTCCGGAAAAGAGGGTTATTATCCACGTTGTTTAGGTTGTTCTTTCTAGAAGACCTTCATAAAGAAGTTTGTTAGAAGGTCTTGCCTTCAAAGGTCTCGTCTTGTCTCTCAGTAGGAAACACGAAAACACATCGACAGACCAACGAGTTATTAGAACATATTGATTTGTAATCTGCAATTTCGGCAGTTTTCGAAAAGAATATCTTTCAATATCTCTCCATTCCAGTTCTGTTCAAGTCTGACGTAAATTTGATTTTTGCTGCAAGTTAGAAAATTGAAAGGTAATTTACCAGTCGAAATATCATACTACTAACAAATTTAAGAGGCGAAAGTGTCACGTTCCTGACAGGGGGCCATCCTCACACCTCATCCCCCAACACCTGATCCTCACCTGCGGGGGGGGGGGGTGGGGAGGGGGGATCCATCCCCACACCTCATCCTCTCAGCCTTTCCAACATCAAAATAATGCA
>JBCAUI010420396.1:0-14196 GCA_038406195.1 Haplosyllis anthogorgicola | reverse complement strand
TATTAGACATTGATATAAATTTGTTGGTGTAACATCTTGATACTATGTCTTTTTTTGTATCTTACAACACTATTCTGCGGGATATTTTTATTATACTATATTACATTGTACTGTTAAGATGTTTGTCAAATGTACATGTACATATACATGTATTACTTAATCTGGTTTACTTAAATGATCTACACATAAGCAAATCATTTTATCATATGATTATTTACTAGAATGTTTGTCTCCTTCTCTATATAACTGAATGCTAGTGATGTAGAATTTGTTGTCATAACATAACCAATTGATAGACATGATACCAGAAGTTAACTGTAGCAGTGGTCCAAAAATATAAGTCTAAGTGAAATGCTTATTTTTCCTTATTTTCTTTTTCAATTTTTTCCATTGTAAATATGTTCCATTTTGTTGTTAAAAAAAAGAATCAAGTATCAATAATTATGTAAAGGAGGTGTGGAAACCGACCAGTCAGCACAGTCTCTCAACTTTACACCACACCCGTCAGTTGTAAATAATTAACGTTTCTATGGATTTTTACATTCCAAGTGATAATGGCAGGATATGGCTGGTAAAATGCTCTACTTAAAAATCTATATCATTTAAGAAAGATTTATTGAAATTCCATAAAATTTACTATAAATGACACCAAATATAAAATAAGCAATTTTAAACAATTTATTGAAATTCCATAAAATTTCACTGTAAATCATACCATGTATTGTGTGAATTTTAGGAAATTGGCAATAAATCCCAAAATAACAGTGGGAAACATTTGCTATGGATTTTACGTCTCCAATTCCAAGACTCTGATGTGACATTTCACACCTTCTCCAATACTTTTATCCAAAATTAATGCAATACTAGATACTGGGATATGAAAGATGCAGAAGGGGCTTACCTCACACATAAATCAGATTCAGCAAGAGTGAGCTCAATTTCATCCTTTCATCAAACAGGGAACCTCCGGACACATAATTAAAGGTGCCATCACTGTGTTCTATGCTATTGACAGGTTGAAATATAAGTTGATCTGCATCAGAATACAAAATAAACAGTGGATTTAAAGCCCGTCAGGTGCTGCCCCCATCATTTTTTTACCGATGAACTTCCATAAGCATATTATAGCTTACCATAAGCTTACTAACAGCAAAAATGACGAATTTCCTAACATACAATTTGAATTGCAATGACTATAATTAAAATGTGCAGTTTATATTCCGATGTGAAAACGAGCTGAACATATGCTGGTGACGTAGAATCTGGTGACAAACGTGTAACTTAACCTCACTTATTTAACGCTAAAGCATTTGTTTGATGCTATTGGTTAAAGTGGGTTAATTGCGGGAATAACAGAAAGCCCCGGCAGATTTATTTGACAGATTTATTAGCCTGATTCCCTTATAAGGAATAAATCCTGCACCATTTGATGGATTCTATTATTTTTGTGATTTTCACTGGAAGATGGTGAAGAATAGAATTCCCTGCACAGCTGCTGGGTTTTTTGTATGATACGTTAAAAACAAGAGAATAAAACATATTTATTACATGCAAGCAATATTCCTATTTAAGGAATAAATCCTGCTTGCACTACTTGATGGATTTTACAATTTTTTATTTTCACTGAAATGTAGTGATTCTGTAATCGAACAACAGAATCTCGCTGTTCTGATGGATTGACGAGGAAAATAGTTGTAAAAATGTTCGGATTGGAAGTGAACAGAATAAGATCATCATTGCAATACTTGCTGCAGTCTCCAGACTTGACACTGCTGATTTCTTTGGTCTCAGCGGTTACACAGAATTCGTATCATTTTGGAAACGAAGAGAACAAAGGAGAAAACGAAAGAATTTCACGCTGTGCTTTTGAGGCGCTATTGTTAAACTTCTGATGTACTGATCTTCTGATGTTCCGTGTACTGTTCAGCCCACTGTGTTAAAAGTACCACCTAGTCCAGCTGAGGGAAAGCTTCAGCCTAGATATTTTGGTGCACAGTTAATAGATTTTTATGTTTGCTCGCATTAACCAATTTGCGAGTGTGTACAATATTAGTCTTGTTATTACTGGTTACTTTTGTTTACAGTAACAAAGGTATTCGGGAAAAATAACTGTTGTAACTAGTCAGTTTACTACGAGTTATACTTACAACTAAAGCGAGTCAGAAAATTTTATTTTGCAATAGAATATGTTTTTTTTTACTCTAACAAAACCATCTCTTGTTTCCAAAAGAAGAGGCATGATAGACAGTACACGGAATGCATATCCGAAGTTTAACAATCAAAAGCACAGCGTGAAATACTTTCGTTCTCTCCTTTGTTCTCTTCGTTTCCAAAATGATGCGATTTCTGTGCACCAGTACACAGAAATCGTATCATTTTGTATACCAGTACACAGAAATCGCATCATTTTGGAAAGGAGTAGAACAAAGGAGAGAACGAAAGTATTTCACGCTGTGCTTTTGATGCGATATTATTAAACTTCTGATATGAATTCCGTGTACTGTAAAAGTTGTTCCTCTGCTGACAACCAAGTGACATTCAAAACTTTAAGTTTTACCAATCAGTTTACCTGTTCAGCTGAGGAATCATTCAAATCAGAAAAATTGTATTTTTCTGCTGTGCCAACATTACGTATTGAATTGAATCGGACATTCGACAGACTTTATGGATCATTGCAACTCGTTTGTATTGCAATGAATTGAATCTTTTCTAACTGGATACCTTGTGATTTGCTAAGTGGCACATCTGGGTGAACGTATTGGATTTATTCGTGCCCTACGTCTACTATCCGTAAAAGCATCCTTATTTCACTTACAATAAATGTGACCAAAATAAAGCAACTCAACTTCGCCGTAATAACCACTATCCGTATTATCAACCTTGTTTTGGTTCAACCACAGAGCCCGAAATCTCACAAGTTCTGAGTCAATTTGGATATTTTTGGGGACAAAATAATTCCATGCTGTGCTTTTTACGTGCAATTGTGTCAAACAATTTTGTCTCACTTAAATAAGGTCCGTAAGTTTCCCTGGAAACAGTATCAAAGTGAAATTTTCTGTGCGATTCAAATGCTAAAGTCAAATACTATCTACTAATTTTGGATTGCATGTTTACCAATTATATAATTGTCTATCGAATGAAATTGAATAAGACTAAATGGTCTTGAGCCTCAAAAAATGGCATCAATTCATCTAAGATGGCGGAACATTGTGACGTCATAAAGTACAGCATTATTTGACGCCATTACGTCAGAAATAGTGTTGATAAAAGACATTGCAATTCAAATTGTATGTTAGGAAATCCGTCATTTTGGCTATTACCAGTGAAGTGTGTGATAACATGTAGAACTTCCCATTGTAAGGGTATGAACAAAAGTTCATTGGTTAAAAAAAATTGATGGGGGCAGCACCTGACGGGCCTTAAATCCAATGTATATTTTGTATTCTGATGACTGCATGAACTGCAGTATTTCTTGAGCTGTAATTTATTCTTTCCATAGACATCAGCACACACACACACACACACACACACACACACACACACACACACAGAGCCTCCACACACTGTGGGGCCATTCCCTTGTGTTGATGTCTATGGTCCTTTCAAGCTGCAGAAAGTGACGAAATTAGATACGGAAGCTTGCCATATGTTGGATAATATTTTGTTGTGTTGTTATTAGGAATGCGTTTCCGGTACCTGGGGATCACTACATTTACAAGTCAAAGAAAAGCTTCAAAGACAAGTATGCTAAAAACAAGGCAAAGTTCGACAAGAAGGATAAACTTCCACCGATCACAGAAGCGATGTCTGAAGTTAGTAGCAAAGCAGGATCAACAAGGTGCGTCCAACCATTTCATTCTAAGCAATAAATTAAACAGATAAAAAGTTCACGAAGACGAAAATTATGTGTCACTTCTCTACAAAATTGCACATGCCTGAAAACACAAAATCAGTATTTATATGAAAAATTTCTTTATGATCCAGATAAAGAAGCAACTCATTTTACTCTGCAAGTTGATTTGATGATTTCAGGTTTTAGTATTTCCTTTCCACATTTGAGATTTAGTATCTTATGTGTACCTTAGTCTGTTATTGGCTATTTCATATTTTTCTTATTATTTTTAGTTTGCCTAATAGGACAAATTTGCTTGGTTGCCAAATTAGGCAACATGAAAGTAATTTCCCTAATTGGGCTAATAAGGCTCATGGGCTTATGCCTGTGAACATAAGATTGAAGCTGTTAAAATAAAAGACGGACACCTAAGTAAAGTATTCATTGAACATACAATCAAAATTATTTCCACTGAGAACATCAAGCTCTACTTAATTTATTCTTATTCTGTGTAAATTTTTTGTTAATTTTTACAGTTTACTTTATCTATTGTTTCTATATTGGGGAGGACTTGTAATTTTTTTAGCCCTGGGCTGTATGTCGTGAAATAATTTACAATTATGAACCCATGGACTCTGAAAGGGATGGGCCACAACGTGAATTTCCAGTAGTCGATGTAACGTTTGTTTTTCTGATTTTGTTCTTTGTATAGATCAACTCGCTCGTGGATGATCCCAAGGTACAATCCAGATATCTTGTCGGATGTAATGGCCAGTGATGAGTCTGACTCTGATGATGATGATTATACAAGTGGTAAGGGTGAGAGGAAGTATCGCAAATCTGGTCGTCGCTCCCACAGCCAACCCTCGTCTCTGCGCCATGTCGATGTTATCCGCAACGTACAAGCAACAAGACCAGCGCATCGGTCGCAACCGAAAGTACGTAACACGGAAGTATGGCCTCCAGAGAGAGCAAGGCGTGCCCAGCCCAGAGAAACAAATCAAAATTACGATGGCCTTCATCGATCTCCTATGAACGGGAGCGCTGTCCTTGCAAATCATTTAATGATGAACAATGGTTCGGTGTACAAGGAAAGACACCCATTAGGAATGACTCCAACTGCAGAAGAAGACACAACAACTTTAAGCAATCAAAACTGGAGCGACAACACATATGGAAGGCAAAATTCTCATGGGGACAGTGACATTTCGAGGAGACAATCAACACGAAGCCGTCGAAGACGGAAAAGTTCCACCAAAAATAATTGTTTGGTAACTTGTGTTGTAATTGCCGTGATTTTCTCATTACTGGGTGCTGGGGTTGCTATATATTTGCTGTGTGAGTATACTTTCGATTCGTTTACATTTTATTACATGGTAATTAAGTTTTGTGTACAGTTTCCAACAACTTTAGCCTACCCCAGGAGTTGATAACTATGTACCATGGTATTAATTCCCGTCAACGTCGTTCGCTACAACCATTCATCTTACATTATCAACATTACAGTACGCGATACATCCAGTGATACAGGCAATGTAACATCACCACCGATCAACATTCCAACATGTGAGTATTCAACGAATACAACTACAGACAATATCACGGACCCTAATTCATTTCATTAAGTTATCTGCCATTTTGTTGTTGGTTTTTTTTTCATTCAGTGAAATACAATATTACCTTGCGTCTGGAGAATGGTAACTACTCGTCGTCTTTGGAGGACAACAGTAACGACGCCTTCATTTCCTTGGAGGATGAAGTGTGTAAATTTGTAAGTTGCCCAGGTCTCAATAATTGCTTTGAGGTCACACATACTTGAAAATGTTGTTTGGGATATGAATATTTGTAGCGTGTACATCTTACTTTTAAGTCTCTTTGTTTATTGCAGCTTGGTGCTGTACCAATGGGAGAATATTTAAATATTTACAAGTGCGAGGTGACAGCTTTTAGGTAAGTAATTTGAAGGGGATACAAATTTTAACAGTTGCTCGATAAATGTGTATGAATGTAGAATAGCGGATCCAGGACAATAAGGTCTGGGTACCCATCCGAGGGCTTATTAATTAAAAACATGTTTAAACATATTGCCGCCACATGATGCCCATCTGATAACCTTCTGATACTCCTGAAACATATTTCTGAATTTCTGGGTATATTACTCTGAAACGCAATAAAATTTCAATACATTTGTTTTTGCCATTTTATTAGAGCTAATCATTTTGATGCACTAATTTGAGTTTATAAAAATAATTTAAATATCTTAAATAATGCAGGGAAGGAAGTATACTAACAGATCTGGATTTGTACTTTCGAGAAGACCACATTACCGTGCTAAAGGCCAGAAATGATGGATTAACAGAGAGCGGCATAATTGCATTTATTGAAGAAAATATCAGCAACGGAACAAGTGGCGATTCTGATAAGATCAAATCGTTCGTGGACAAGTATAATCCTTCTGTGGCAATGGAACAACCTGTCACGTTAACTCCTACAGCAGAAGCAAGTGCAGTTGATGAAAGTTCTACAATAGGAGCAAGTGCAATTGATGAAAATTTGAGTAATGTTGAAAGCTCAGTCACTCCTTCCATGACAGAAACTGCTGCAGAGACATTTACATCAGAAACTCCTGTGCTCGCAAGTCTTGAAGAAACTCATGCATTAAGCGACACCAGCTCAATCTTACCTTCTGGTGGGGTTATTTTGTCAAACTCTGAAACAACAAATATGTCTCTAACAGAAGCACAGAACCCAGTGGAGTCTTCATCTGCTAGCTAGTCATTGTACATGAACAAATGTTATTTTGTTCAGGGCATGCCAAAATGCGTACAAATATTATACTAGATATTATTGTGACAAAACCAATTATTGTGATGATATCACACGGATGATATTCAGGGAGGTGAATGACAAGTCATTGTTGAAAGAACGCAATTACCTTTACGCTAGAAATTTTCTTCTTTAATATATATTCCTGCCTAATTGGACTAATTTGCAAAAAACTTTTGTACTGAATTCATATGTACTTGTACAAAGCAACTTATTTTAAATGGTTCTAAATAAGATATGCTACAAAAACTTTTCTGCGACGATTCAGTAGGGTACGAAGTGTAGCGTGTATTTATTGCCCTTCAGATTGATGCCACGATTGTGAAAGGCAGAAAACTCCTATGCTTTAGTATTACAGTTCACACCATCACACAGTTTTAGATATAAAATCGCTCTATAAACGTCTAGAACAAAAGAGGGGATATAACAATTTCACGCTGTGCTTTTGATGCGCCATTGTTCCAAAATTGATACAAATTCCTTGTACTGGTGCCGTGGGACAGACATAAATCCTGGCGCACACACTAAAATAACAGCAAACGCAAGGAATAATCGGGAGTGTGAAACGCTGAATAGCTGTGTGGCATGTGAAAAACACAGGGGAATCCGTCAGTTTGTGTTGAACTGTGAACCATTCTGTCGCACAATGAGTTGCGAAATAATCTTGTTGTGAATTAACCTTTTAAAAACAGAGTACAATGGAAAACTTTCTCATGCTGAATTCGGAAACAACAGCGAAACGAAGGAAAGCAGCAAAAGAGAAGGAATGTAACATAGAAGTGGGAAGATAATGGAAATCATACCAGAAAACACGCTTTTTCATGCTTTATGTGTAAATAATTTCAATCCTGTTGCCAATCATTTTATGTGAACTGTCCGAGGGCAACATCCAAATAAAAAAAATCGATGTGAATACAAAGTGATATTTTGTCAGCTATATTTGAGGCTGGCACCAATGTTCGGTTGACACTTGAGACTGCAGTATTTAAAAGGTGCTTATTGCAAATAAATAAAGTTTTCGTTATATTCAACTCGTTTGTGTTGGTGATCGTAATATTTCCGGTTTCTACAAATGAAAGGTAAATGGGACTGATGTTTTTCTAAAATGAATCTTAAATACACATAACTGAAAAATTCAAATGACTAGGATGCTTTGTAGTTTGTAATTTATTATAAATAAATTATAATTTATTTTTGCTTGCATTGAATGTTGCGAATATTTGCATGAATACTGTCAAAACATTTGTAATGCCCCGAATTGTTTTTTTTTCTGCCGTATTACTACTTGTATACCCGGAAATAAAGGCAACTGTGTGTGTATACAATCTTTAAAGAGAACATAATGTAGCGAGTTACTGTTTATGAATCTTACAAAATATAAATTGTGATCTGTACATGAAATAATAAAACCACAGGATTCAGTTAGATTCCATCAGTTTGGTGACAGTCAGACAGCTGTTTCTTTGCTGGATCTACAATAAAACGTAGTAGGAAATGCGATTAGCAAACTGAAAGAAGAACAGAATAATAATAATGTAGGAACAATAGAATTTTCACGTCGTATTTTTATACACGTGAATAGCACAGCGAAAATATGTGGTTCCAACACTGTTACAAGTTAATATGATTTTCTTAATCTGAACATTACAAATAAATTCTTACATAAGTAGGTCATCTTTCGGACAATTAAAAGATTTCGCACTGAAAGAATCCAGATCACTGAAGTCAGATATCCCTGGGCGGAAGTAACATCCCTTCAGACTCAGTATCATCATAATTACTGAACTGCATAATAAACATGAACCTGAAGCGACAAGATTAATATTTACAGACACTTGTACATGCAAAAGAAAAGATCGTTCAGGTGTGTAAATTATGTGTTACAAAATAGACTTTTCAGGTGAATATATTTCCACCGTCTGATAACTGAGATGAAATCATGCCATACCTGCAAGGTAAAATATGATGTCATAATCATCATATGTGTCTAGAACCCATCCAGCCACTGGAGCACCGATTCCCAGGCCTAATCCAATACTCATAATAATAAAACCCTTTCCAAGGGCCAAATATAAGTTTCCTGTAAATACAGAAATAGGCCTAATGATCAATACAGAGGGAAAAATTATTTAAAATCTGGCCCGAGTTACTGGAATGTGACCGAAGTTCTTTGTACGACACGGTGTTTACTAATTCGTGGCCGTTCTTTAGTACTTTTAAGAGTTTTAGGCAATGGCTTAAAGTGGCTTTATTCATTTCTCAAGGTCTGCTAAACACGGAATTTGTATCAGTTTGGGAACAATGGCGCTTCAAAAGCACAGTGTGAAATTCTTATGTTCTCTCTTTT
Organism: Haplosyllis anthogorgicola; assembly: GCA_038406195.1. Classification (NCBI taxonomy): domain Eukaryota; kingdom Metazoa; phylum Annelida; class Polychaeta; order Phyllodocida; family Syllidae; genus Haplosyllis; species Haplosyllis anthogorgicola. Next base: position 5,191 of record JBCAUI010420396.1, on the reverse strand, counting down.
GTTCTAGACGTTTCGAAACTGATACATATTCCGTGTACTGGGGTGTAATTTATTGAAGACATCGACAGCGGTTGATTAACCATACCTATTAGGTCACTTGCAGTAGAAGCAACAAAGGTGGTCCAGTATCCACTATGAAGACCAAACATTATAGCATACCCGATTTGTCCGGCTTTGTTCTGCAACATATTTATATCTAAAATTGTATTCTTTTAAATTTGTTTAAATTTATTTAATTTATAAGCAATGCGAAGTTAATAAAGCGACACAATCAAAACCAAAACTAATGGACTAATGATACAATTGTTTTCATGACTTACTTGAAATAACTCGGGAAACAAGCCTGTAAGAATTACAGTGAGACAAATAGTACACAGTGACGTACTTATGGTGTCCAGTTTGGCGGAATGACTTAGTGACTGCAAAGAAATTAATTTAAATTTCTAAAGTGAACAATTGTTCTTCCACATGCATGCAACACCGTTTGCAAGTGATATGACTCTGTGATTTAAGTTTATTATTCACTTTTTGTATAAATTTATAAATACACGTATTCTAATGTGAATTTGTAACATAAAACTAGTGCCTAGATGAACACCAGAGCTGTAATTTTTGCATTTTCATAACATTTACTGAAAGGACAAAACTATCATTTGCAAGAATTGAAAACCACACAATGTCAACTTGTTCGTGTTAAATGCACGGAATTCTATTGTTACCAAGTGAACAAGTGAATTACATCACAAATCCCTAGTTGAACAACACACACCTACTTTTATCAGTTTTGTTAGCAACGCATGACTTTAAGAAATTGCATTTTAATCCAGGATTTCTTATTTCAAAAACTATGCAATTTGAAAATAAAAACTAGGACTTCTTGATGGTAAGCTCGTCTGCGCATGCGAGGCGTTCCGTTATCCCAAGAAAGTAAAGAGCCCAACAATTGTCGCCGTTTTACTTACTTGGAACATGGCTCTGGAAGCAAATGTAGCAATACCGGTAATACATATGAGCATCACACCATCGAATACTTCTAAACCCTTAGAGACGGCAAAGCTAGGTAGATATACATAGACTATTGACACTCCAACACTCCAGACAAAGTTGGAAAGACATAGCAGTACAAATGTGGAACTTTTCAGCAGTGACACCTCGAAGACTCTGACCAGTTCTCTCCTACAATGCAAATAAATCAGTAACAATAATGTGGTGGATTTAAAAATGCATCCAATATTAAACCAAAATAAGATATACCTGTGACAGGTTTCTTCGTGAGGTCTGTAAATCATACCACAAATAACTATGAGGCCTGAGATTGCTGACAAAGCATACATCAATCCATGCCAGTTTTGACTCAGGTCTAGTTTGTGAACTCCTAACGGAATGAACAGTACTCCTACACCTGAAATTTGCACAAAAATAAAGTCATAATTGCTGAAAATAAGGATGAGAAGATAAACAAATTGATTTATTGTGTAGCTTCTTGTCTCAGTGTTACAGAAATAAAGACAGATATAGAAATAGGGACAGATGTGAGGAATATTTGGTCCATAAGTTTCCATTTACAGCAATGAAAATAAGATAACATTTTTTTTATCATTTTAAACATTGTGTCGATGAGACTTCCGGTCTGCATTATACATTTACATACCGGTCGTGTGTCATTACGAGATTGACATCCTACACCCTGTATGTGTCAAATTCTATTTTTGTACCAAACATTGTGTGACCTCACCAGGAAATCGAGAATTTCATGCTGAGCTTTTATGCTCATCAATCGTGCAGCACGGAACTCTTTTTTCACAAAAGTTATAAATATGATTTTAAGAGCAGCTAAAGTTTTCAAGCGTTATGGTTATGATAGTCCATACCCAATTATTTACTGCTTTACCAGCGTTTAAAAATAATCCGAAAATATTACTGGTCACACGATCTAAGCGTCAAATGATAGTTGAATAACTTTCGACTATAAATATACAAAATAGCCTTTCATATTGTGCCAAAGATATCATATTCATATGAGTTACATTCAAATCTATTCTCCAAAGTTGGGAAATGTATGTACATGTATGCATGTATATTCATAAAAAAATTCACCTGTTCCCGATAACGCAATACCAATCGCAATATCTCTAACGTCTGGATAGAAATGAAATATACTTTCCATGACCATCACCGTTGGTGTTAATGCCAATCCAAACCCTATTCCTATAAAACAATGAAAAAGCAATGTGATCAGAAGTATAATTTTACTTAGCCAGTGTATTCTTCAAAACTAGGCAATTTTCAGTGTATCATTGTTCGCTTTGATTAAGCTGCGTTCCTGATTGGTTAACCGAAGAGTTGGCACAGGTTTTAGTTAAAATAATTGAACATAAGGTATAACAATTACATTTTGGTTATCAAACGTGTTGTACTGGTAAAATATCCCTACCTGACATAATTCCTATAGTAAAATAGAGATGGAATAGTTGTTCAGCTACAGTAGCGGCTGCAAAGCCGGCAGCCGCAAGTACACCCCCGGCAATTATACTGACCCTGTAACCTAACTTGTATACTATAACAGTGGATAAAATGCCTGCAATATAAAATAGAAATCTTTAACGTGGTCGCTAAACGTAATTATAAAGATATTTATAAATAAGGGGATAGGGTATAACTCATTGTTCATACAGAAGTTTATCGTTTTTTGAACATACTGGTAAATTTGTAAAGACAATCTAAAAACGAATTTTGCTGACTAACATGCGTTGTTGGAGGCTTGGTCATAGCTCATAGAAGTGATGATGAGGTGTATTCTCAAGCTGTACAATGGGCGGCACATTTCTAATCGACTTAAATGCCATGCGAAGCTACTCTGATCCGATCGTTAACGAATAAATTTTAAAATGGAAAACAAACCTGCAATTGCCATCATGGCCAATAGCAGTGAGCCAACGCATGACGTTAAGAAATTAGTTTCTCCAAATTGCTTTTTAATTCTGAAGTAGTAAACTCCAGCACTGTATCCAACCCCACAAGTAACAGAATGGATAATGAAGGTCGCTGGCACTGCTGCCCAAGTCCACCATCCAGGTCCAGACGAAACTTTCCATCTCCCGGGATAACAGTTATCTGGATAAATCTTTCCCATAGTTTCCTAAATCATTTCTGAAACAATAAATGACAAAAAATTGAGCCTTTGAAATATATAATTTTAAAAAAAAACCCACCAGATTACACGCCAGGTGCTAATTCTGAAGTCATATTAATAAAGATTTCATAGTGGTTTTCAATATGTATGACTGTCTTTAGACAGAATTTATTTAAGGTAAGCACTTGATCCAGAAACTTGTTCTATGAACGAAAATCATGCAGTTATGAAACAAGTTTCCCACTGTACTTTTCAGTCCATTGAAAACACAATATCAAATTCTTTTATTTTCAAATGTTCCAAATTGACAGAAATTTCAGGCGCTGTTTAATAGGTATTCATCATCTTTCAGTCAAAACCCCATTTAATCAGTTCTTACTGCTAGTTTAAAAAATATATGTGTTTATTTAAAAAACACTCAAGTAAAGCAAAGCAAAAGTTTATATGTGTGCAATATTATTGCAAAGATTTAAAGATCATTTGACTAAATATCACGCTATCAGACCAGTTAATGAATGGTTGAACTATCATGCAAGATAATATCACACAACCTGGCTTCTGTTCAATTACCAACTGGCACAGTTATTACTGGCATATCACAAAACTGAAAACTTTCCACCTTTTTGTCTGATTTAAAGTCTATTAGACTTTTAACCAGACTATAGGATGGTGAACGGGAAAAAGTGTTATATACATATTGGCAAAAAAAGGTCATTTTATATAGGTCAATTGAAAGCAGAACAATAAGTCATTTTCCAAAAGTGGAACATACAACTTTTTCTGTGGTCAAAAGTTCAAAAAAATTACGACGGAAAAAATGGCAACCATTTTTGTCAATTTACTATACAGTTGTCCCCGGATATATTGATATTTTTGGTGCGGGAAAATAGCATCGATATAAGTGGGATATCGATATAAGGAGGACAATTAATATGAGGGTCTATTAATTTGGGGCAGAAAAAAAATATCGATATAAGCGGGATATCGATATAAGCGATATCGATATATCCGGGGAGGAGTGTAATTTGATCATAAATGCAAGATACTCTTAAAATGTAGGACATCTGGTATCACGGTTTGACAGTTGATTGGTCTAGATAAATAATGAACTCGATTAGTCGATTGGAAAGAAATAGCAATCGATACGGCATTAGAATTAGCTCGTTGTACTTTATGTCCGTAGAAGCCAAAGGCCAGATCGGCAAGACACTGATCCTGAAGACGCGTCCGGATGACGAGAGAGTAGACGGGTTCTGGGATTACTACCGACCTTACGACCTGACGAGCCTGGATGAAGTGTACAGCTTCCACGTGCCGAACTCTGTCAGGTAGAGTATTTAATGGATGAATTTTTAGATAGGGATCCCGAAGTACTGAAACTTGTAATTTTTGTTGGATTAATTTTTATCACTTTTAGGGCAAAGATGTTGGAAAGAAAATAAGGGTTAATTTTGAGCCAAAACAAATTAACAAAAGCATTCGTCAATTATATTTTGACCTCCTACAAAACTATTACGTGTATCATTTTCAATCTTAATAGTCAATTTCAAAAGCGGTAGGAAATATGATCCTGCAATACAACAAATCAAGGGGAAAATATTTTTAATAATAATTTATAAATGCTATTTACTGCAGTTTTTGCATATTTATTTGCAGAGATTTTATGCCAAAGTTCTCGACCTCATTCAGCCCGTTTGCAGTGAGAGTCCAGCCAGGAAGACGACAAGAGGAATCAGGGTACGTAAGTTGCAGCGCAGCAACATATGTGTCTTAGTTATATTGGTGCAGGCTTCTTGGTTAGTGGTACAGACTGCATAGGGCAAACAGGTGTTTACTAAATGGTAAACTGGATCGCGGACTAACGAACTGTCAGGGAATCCAATTGGAAAATGAAAACTGTTTTTGGGTGTAAATCGAATCGACGAAAAAAGCATGATTTTTAATCTTTATCTGTTTTTTACTCAGTAGTCGTTAGAGGGTACATTTTTAGCACAGCTGAAAGCGTTCAGCTGTGCTATACCAATCGTTATGTCGTTGTAGTAGTCGTCGTAGTCGTCG
>JBCAUI010420285.1:0-14198 GCA_038406195.1 Haplosyllis anthogorgicola | reverse complement strand
AAACCTGGATGCCACTGGACATCGATGGGTGGCTGCTCTGGCTGGGTACAACTTTAAGTTGGAATACATTAAGGGGATGGTCAATAGAGTGGCTGATGCTCTTAGCCACCAGGAGGAATGACTGGGTATGGAGGAGACCCAGAGAGTGTTGGACTCCTTGCCCCAGAACAACCCTCCTGAGAATGTGTGAGAGACACTCCAGGAAGAGGAGGTACAGGCTTTGCTGGGGGCCTACTCACAGGAACCTCCAATCAAACAGAAGTGTGTATGCCCGACATGGAGAGGGCAGCTACCGCTGTGCTGAAAGAAGCAGAAGAATGAGTGCGCATCTGTAACCTGCACTACCAACAGGTGCCTAGCACTGACTGGTCACTAGAGCAGGAGGGTGATGAATGCCTCAAGGCTTGCCTCAAGTGGATCCAAGGGGGAAGGAAAGGTACCCTGAAAAAGACTCTTGGCACTCTTGTGGTCACAGAGGATGGCAAGGACTTCATCTGCCAGCAAGACACCTTCACTGTGCATGACCATAAGCTATACATCAAGCAGACTCTGCAGGGCAAGACTACTCCTGCCCTGTTGTTTGTGGTGCCGTGCTCTCAATGGCAACACACCCTGGATGGATGCCATTGACATGCGGGTCACCAAGGCCAGGACCGCATCCTTGCTACATGAGTGGTTCTGGTGGCCAAAGATGCTTGAGTACATGTGCAACATTGTCAAGAATTGTCAGCAGTGGATCCAGTTCAAGGGGAAGGGTGAGGTCACCCTGCTACAGCTCATAGCCCCTTCTTTTTAATGTATGGTCACAGGCCCCGGCTCCCAGTTGACTTCTACTTCCCCATGGTATGCAGGGAAGGAAGCAGAAAACACATCCCTGAGTATGTCGCCTCCATCCAGGAGCACCTGTGCCTAGTGTTCGACATGGCCAGGGAAGCCCAGGATTATGAGGCCAGGTGACAGAAAAGGTATTATGATCGTAAAACTGGAATGGCCACACTCAGGCCTGGGGACGTAGTCCTAATGTGCATGGACACATTTGTGGGGAAGCGCAAACTCAAGTACAACTGGTCAGATGAAAGATACACTGTGGTAGAATGAGTCACAAGTGATGCCCCAGTGTATCGTGTTCAGGCCAAGAGTGGCAACCAAAAGGTTGTCCACAGAAACAGGTTGTTACTTGTATCAGCTGCTGCTGATGGCAGTGAGGACAACGGAGAGTCTGGCTTACCCCTCTGCACAGGAATCTGCATGCTCACCTATGAATCCGTGGGCACCCATGATGTGACTTGTCTGATCAAGACAGAGAAAGTACAGCCACAAGTGGTAGAGACTGGCACCCAAGCTCCGGGGCAGTTAGTCCAAACAGCGCCTCATGGGAGGAGCATCGGTATCTACTGAGTGCTACCAGAGATGGAAGTTGAGCCATCTCAGATGGAACACGGGCAATACGCACCACTGAAACACACCCACCTCACCGAAGAGGGGGAAAAGGACAGTGACGCAAGCCATGGTGAACCTGTAGTGGGTCCGCATTATGTGGGACTGCAGCGTATCATGGTTTGCATTACTGTAGAAGCACCAGGGGCAATACCCGTAGGTGCTATGCATGCTTTGGCTGTGCATGAGGAATGCCACTTCAAGGTGTGGAGGACAAAAGACAACAAGGTCTCATCTGGGTGCATGGTGACCCAGATGAAGGAGAATGCCGCATCGAACCTGGCACACTTGTCCTTGGGCAGCGCACATATCCAAGCTGGCATCTTGTACTCCATGTTGTTCTCCTTGGTGTACTTGGACATGACTTGTATGTGCCAGTTCCAGAGTGTACACTTTTTGCAAAAGAAGTCAGGAGGCAACCTCATGTGAGCCGCATTCTCATCCATGGTGTCCACAGTAATGCCAGATAGGGCTAGGATCTGTTCCCGCTAATTCTTGATGTCGTCAGAGTTGGCAACCCAGAAGGCTTCTCAGTTTGCTTTGACTCAGGTATGCTCAGCATCAGTGTTGGCACTGGCCTCAGCATGCCTGGAACCTGGCACCACTGTCTTCTCAGGTGGGGTGTCTGCAGCACCTGTCCCTGGGCAGGGTGCATTCATCTCTCCAGCATCCTTGCCATCATCACCATTGTCATCATCGGAGTCATCGCTGTCCTCAGAGTCACACTCGGCATCTTCATGACCAGGGGCCACAAAACTAACATGGTTGGGATTTGCTATGTTCCCTTGGGTCACCACTGAGGACATGACCTGGCAGTCCTCGTTGCTGTCACTGGACCGCGCATCCACGGAATCTTGGGCTTTGCTGCTGATGGCTCTGGACTCTCCATCAGTATTGAGGGTAATGACTGGCATGCCCTCGCCAGGTGCAGGGACCTGCACCAGGGTGCTCTTCTGCCTTTTGATGGGAGCCCTCCCATTGCCGGCACTGTGCGAGTGTTTGAAACTTTCTGGTACCAGGTCCTTCATGCCGATCTTAATGTAAGTGCCATGGAGGATCAAGTCATGATCCATGAGACTGACAGAGTGGTAGGATTTAGTCTTTGTGAAGGAGATTGCCCAGAAGTAGTTCAGTCCAGTGAGGCTGCTCTCTACTTGAGGTGCATGCTATCCCCACCTTCTTCTCATGTGGTACTTCTGTATCTGTGGTGGGCCAGCCCACCAGGTCCAGAAGGCCTGGAATGTGTCAATTTTGGTAGTGAATCAGTAGGCCCAGTCTTGCCCAGAGTGGAAGTTACTGGGGATGTGTTCGTCATGGTAGTTGAAGTGGAGGTCTTGGTGGAAGTTACTGTGTGTGCGCACACGTCAGTATGCTCTGTGGCAGTGGTACCAGTTCCCCCACCAGGTGCAACCCCGCCAAGCAGTCCATGCCACATGTAGCTGCAGATGACATCTGTGCCCAGAGCACGATCAATACACTTGCCTACTGAGTTGAGTTGTAAGTTGAAGGGTGCCTGGGGATCGTATTTCACCCCAAGCACTTTAAGGTCATGGGAGTGGAGTGAGGGCGTGCCCCTGGACCAAGCAGAGGGAATGACTCAGCACCTCTCTGTGGGTCTGCAGGATTGGCTGGGGCACGAGATGGAACTTATTGCTGAGCCCATGGCAGTAGTGCCCACCAGGAGCTGGCTGCAGAGGTGCTAACCCACATCAAGCACCACTGCAGGAGAGACTTCATGGTGGGGAAACCATGGGTTCCCCATCACCTCACTGCAGCCAATGAATCAGATGAAGAACTGGTAGGGACTAGACCCCCTAACGCTGCAGTTGCAGGGCCCCAGGCTCTGATAGATGCAGCTGGGGTAGGTGCCGTGTCACCTGCCATGGGCGAGGTGCGACTTGCCCGTGGCAGCTGTAGGCATGGCTGCCCAAGGTGCATAGTGCTGCCAGACCTACCAGCAGCAGCACCAGTCATCCCATTACACCAGGGACTGTTGCTCGGTCAAATAGCTCCGGCCTCCAACATTTTTCTCAAGTGCTCTCGGACTTCCTCCACCATGTCCAGTGGCATGTGCCAAAATCTCTCCTTGAAGGGCACCTCATTGGTAATTGCGATCTCATGCTCCACTCCTTTGGTACAACCCAACTCATGTGGCTCCAGTGAGAATACATCGTGGAAGGACTCCAACAGCATTCTGGCCTTCCCAGCTAATTCAGGAGGCCACAATTTGAGACTGTGCAGGTCTAAGTGCTCCATGAGAGCCTCTTGTCGTTCCTCCTCAGTCATGGTGGGCCCCGCACTTGGTGTTGGGTTCCCCAACTCGCAGTCTAACTCTTGTAGAAGTCCTGGTTGCACAGTGGGTCCTCGCATCAGGTTGGCAGTCTCCACCCTCGCTACTGGGTGACCTGCCCTCAAGTTAATGGGCACAGCCATGGTGTTCTCCAGGAGGACAGCAACCTTCTTTGAGCCAACCTTCATGCCTGAGTATGTGGATCACAAGCACAAACCCTCTGGTAGCTTCCTATCATCTCCCCTCAACTCAGAGGCCATGATGTGTAGGCATCCCTTAAGGAACATCATGGTGACTTTAGCCTTTACCACAGTGGCCGCAAAGGGAGGCAAGGTAGTGTCCCAGGCCAGGGTCACTATTTCTTCATAGTTTAGCAGGTCCACCCACTTGTTTGCGATGCCATCTTCTGCGTAATCTCTGTCTGCAGACTCAGCCAACTGAGTGCAGCAGATTCACATCAATGACATCACATGCACCCTAGCCCAAGGCACTGCCAGCTTGTCAATTTCATCCTCACACATCACCTGGATTACTCAATTGATGGTAGGTGTTCTGAGTAGAACAGGGATGCACTTTTCAAAAGAAGACTGGTGGCCAAACACCAGCGCCACCTCGTCCTCATCATATCTGGCCATGCCATTGACTTGGATGTGTATCACTACATACCCTTTGGCACAGGTACAGAGTCCCACTATCCCATTGAAGGCAGGGCCTTTCTCTGGACATCCCCCTATCAAATCAGACATAGGGTGCATGTCCAGTTTGTGCTTCAGGATGAACTCGGGTGAGATCAAGTTGACATTCGCCCCTGTGTCCAACATGGCTAAACAGGGGTGACCATCTACTCTGACATGGCCAATGGTGTCTTGCCCAAGCCACCAACCATACACATCCTCATTGAGGTAGGAAGACTTGTTTAAGTGGCTGGGCTTCAGTGTGAATTCTCACCCTTCCTGCTTCATGATCCACCAGGGGGTTCCACGCTCCCTTGGTCTTTGGAGTCCCCTTCACATTTAAATATCACTCAGTGAACTGAGTGCACTGTGGACAATCCTTCACCAGATGTTCTTCACAGCCAGACTGGAAGCACTTGCACTTCCACTTTTCATAGTCATCCAGCAGGCATCCCAGCATGATTCTCATCTTGGGGCAGTCTTCATTGTCTCCTGGTTTGGATGCCAACTCCTCCATGTCACCCCAGAAGGGTCCCTGTATGGGAGACAGAGGTGGCTCCAGGACTGCGGTGCAGATGCAGGGGATAAACCTGTGGTCAGACCACCCGGACTTGTCCTTTTGGTCTGCTCCCTGGCATTGGGTGTTCACACTGAGCTTCATCCCCCTCTCCATGGCCTTGATCATGCCTAGGAGATCAGTGAAGCTGTTCTGCATGAGGTTAGGCTGGGCATAGGCCATGGCCTGCCGTAAAGGCTGCAGAAGGCCACCCTAGAGGTGGTTCTTCTGTATCTCCCCAACCATTGCCTCTGGCATCTCATCTGGGAAGAAATTGTGGACTAATTTGACATGGTCACAAATGCACGTGGCATAGTCAGTGACCTGCTCTCCATCTTGCTGCTTGAGGGAGTACAGATCTTATAGACTCTCATCATAGCTACCCGCTATGCCATAATATTGGCTTAAACAGTGGATTGAATCCTCCACTGTTGGCTGAGATGCTATAGTAGTGGCACCTGGCAAGCTGATGAGTGAGGTCATGATGGCCCTCTTCACCAAATGCTCAGGAGAAGTGGCCAAGTGTGCCTCTACCATGATCTTCCAGAGCAAGAAGGTACCAGTGTACTTCTCCCCAAAGTCCTTGAGCTGGGGAAGATGCAATGAGTCCCCTTTGTTCACTTGAATGCCGGGGCTGTGATGCCCATGTGACCTTCTTGATGCTCTGGAGACTCTGGAAGCATCAGACTTGTAACCTCTCTCACTTGGAGGTGGGGTAACTGGGATGACTGGTGCTGCTGATGGTAGGTCCAGTGGCACTACATGCCTTGGGTGGCCATGCCTACAGCTGCCATGGGCAAGTTACACCTCACCCACAGCAGGTGGTACAGCACCTACCCCAGCTGCATCTATTGGAGCCTGGGGCCCTGCAGCTGCAGTGTTAGGGGATCCAGCTCCTACCAGTTCTTCATCTGAGTCGTTGGCTGCAGCAAAGTGATGGGGCACCCATGGTCTCCCCGCTGCAAAGTCTCTCCTGCAGTGGCACTTGATGTGGGCTAGAACCTCTGCAGCCAGCCTCCTAGTGGGTACTACCACTATGGGCTCAGCAATAAGTTCCATCTCATGCCCCAGCCAATCCCACAGACCCACAGAGAGGTGCCAAGCCATTTCCTCTGCTTGGTCCAGGGGCAGACCCTCACTCCACTCCCTTCGACCAAAAAAGATCAGGAAGTGGGCGGGGGCAGAGTGCAAGGTAAAGACTGCTCCCACATTGCCTATCTTGGGGTGCAGCATGTCTTGAATAATCACATTGCTGTACATGTGGGCAGAAGGTTCAGTGACCTCCCGGCACATCTCATTGGTGCAGACTCATGGGCAGGAACCCAATGTGGTGGGTGCAGACATGCTGGGCTGCATGGTTCACCTGGCACAGCTGAGGCTGCAGGCACAAGCTCGATGATGGGCACAGCTCCATGACCAACACCTCAGTAGTTTCAATTGTTTCTATAGTGTGGACCACAGTGTCTTCACTGATGCGGCCCGATGGTTCTTCCACCACCGGGGTTGTGGCGTTACCGTCCATAATTTTAGGGAATGTTGGCACGCTCAAAGTATGTTGAGTCTAGAGTGGGGTGGCGCTAAGGCCTAGAAAGAAGAATTACTAACAGACTAGTGGTCCACTATCTGAACCCAAGCATCAGTTCTTGACCTGTTCCCAATAGCCACCTAGGGAAGCAGGCTGACATGTGGTAGGAGACACGCTGTGAAGCAGTGTGCTGGCACTTCTTTCACCAGTTGAACATTTATGGCACAGGTCACAACTGCGGCAGCCACAAGGCTACAACCCGGATCGCAGCCTTCGCAAACGTGCAACCAAATTAGCACCCACCCAGGGACACCAATAAATGTCACGCATGTAAATGCGAGATGTAAACAGGGCACCAATGTCTCTGCGACGCAATCGACTCACATCCTCATCTGGTCAAAAGGCATTGATCCTGTTCAGCTTGGTTACTCTGGAGTGTTGTCCCAGCAGTGATGCTCGGGACACACTAGTCAAATGATACAAAACAGAGTTGAGGGTGCAACGATGTGCCTCCGGCGGAAAGAAAGAGAAGAAACGTATTTATCAGTTGAACATCAGTGGGTCATGCAGACCCAGAGGTTAGAGTGTGTTGACTACACAAGGCATTGATCTGTACTCGAGGGGCAAAAGTACACCACCCAATGATGTGGCATGGTTTTATAGTACCCACCGAGGGCATCACCTGCACATGCTCATGTGTGGGTGACGTCATCGGTGTGTGACATCATCCTGACGTGACATCACTATGCACATGGCTCGCTGCACATGTGCACGGTGTCGCTAACTGGGCGCTTGCTGCCATATGCAGGCTGCTCCAGCACCAACCGGTAGCCCTAAAATTTCAGTAAAGATCCCCTCCTTGCTCTTACCCGGGCGACGCGCAGGCCACGCGTCACACATATATACATCATTCTATTTATATACAGTTAACAAACACCAAGATAAACGAATCCGAGACAATAATTTGTATCAATAAAATTACTTTAAAATGAACAGGGAAAATACTGCTGTGAACACATTAGATGTAAAGGATACATTAAGATATATAGGTAGACTACATGATATTGGATGGCTGTCTTACCGGGTCCTACACCTTACTCCAGCCCTTAGGTTACAAGAATAAATGAGCTAAATGGCTAGACATTATACATTTATCTCATTAGAGTTAGCTGAGTTCCACTACATAATGTATAAATGTGATTACTTAGACAGAGACATTTCTCGAGGCTTCTAAAAGACTCTTAAAAGAACTTTGATTACATTCGCACTTGGAGACTAAAGGATAGTTTTCTTTGGATGAATCTTTTAACGGTTTCGTCGATAAGAAAAAAGGCACAAATATATAAATCTGTACACGCAGGAAAAGACAGGAGTGTGCCCTTATGCAGTGACTTTTGTTGAGAGCACAGTCACACCCTAAGTTTCCAAGTCTCGTACATTTTCTATAAAGGGTACTTGCCCAAAAGACCGTTGCTCAAATAGCGTTCCGAAAAAAATCCCCGTGTTACTCACAAACTGTGTGAGGTCCATATTCATTTCACCAATGTTTGGTGCAAACATTGTGCAATCTGTTGCGCATTTACAAACTTTTGCACAAAACCCAATTTAGTTCACAAAGTCCCTCTAAAAGCTAACTATTTGGTGTCGAATTCCAAGAACCAATTTCAATGTACTATAATTGAAAATCAAATTTGTACGACTTCTTCATCACAGGCAAGAACTGGTTTGACACTAGACATATCATGTGAGTCATGTAACTTTGTATCAAAGTTTATCTTTAGAATTTCTTGTGTTGAAGCTTGTGGAATTTGGTACGATTGATCGTTTTGTGCAAAAAAGTCCGACATTTAAATAGTTAACAAAGGTTCTGCATTTCTGTTTCTTTTATTGAATGCTATAAATTTACTTTTTAAACGTCCCAGAGAAGTGAAGGACAAAGTGACAATTCAAGTACATTGAAATGATCTTTGCACTTGTTTTCTAATTGAGAAAATCAATGCAGGATTGGAACAAAATATTTTGCGAGACAAATTGTGGACAAATACGTTTTCAAGTGAAATGAAACCTGTTACGTTTATTAATGAAGACCGATAGTTTTGTCACAAGATATACATTTATTTATCTTAAGGCTGCTTTTAATTAGAATGAGTGGTAGTTAAATCTGACATGTAGTTTTGCATGTATTTACTGTTTTATTTGAACACAATAATCAATCAGCTCCAGCAATTCCTATCACAGTATGGAACGAAGTGTAGCGTGTATTTATTGCCCGTCAGGTGCTGCCACAACTGTGGGCGGCAGAAAACTCCTATACTTTGTCATTGCAGTTCAGCACACCATTGCATACTTTTAGACATAAAATCGCACTTTGTATGTCATACTTTGTACCCTACTGCAGTTTGGAAACGCACAGAATAAAAGATAGGACAAATGAATTCCAAGCTGTGCTTTTGATGTGTTATTGTTCCAAATGATAGGAATTCCCTCATTTGATGTTGTTACCGTGTTTGCTTCAAGAGTCAACGATAAATTTCCCTTGATTTTCATTGCAATATATTTTTGTAAATAATAAATCCATGTCATGTTTTAACATACAAATATTAATCAAGATAATGTCCTCTAGCAAAGGGGGATAATTTCTTTTGTTAGGCAACAGGAAAATTGATTTTGTAACCTAAGATTTCGTTTGAAATTAGAATAAGAGAACAGAGGCCAAAGGTGTCAATTGCAAAGGAAATTAAATCTATTTTTAATAGTTATACTCAATTTCACAAATAGATGAACTGGTGCAGCACACGGAATTCGTATCAGAAGTTTAACAATAGCTCATCAAAAGCACAGCGTAAAATTCTTTTGTTTTCTCCTTTGTTCTCTTCCTTTCCAAGGTGATACGATTTCTGTGTACTCATATACTATCATTAGGGAACGAATAATACAGCCGGTTTATTTTAGTTAGTTGGTCATTTCGGCGTAACTTTAATTGTGCCATTAGCAGAAGTAAGAAGCATGAATTTTTATCATGTACAAATTCTGTCAACTTCAATAAAAACAAAATAACCATGTATTATTTCTGCAAATGTAGTTTTGTAAATAAATTGATTAAAAAATAATTTTTTATAATGTGTACCAACTTCTTACTGTACGAAATCCACATCAGAAGTTAGCACTTGAGAAAACCTTTTGTTTGACTTTTATCCTGCAAACTGCAGGCTCAGAAATGAAGATAATTTTCAATTTGAAATGTTTATATTAAGTTATTTTGTACCAAATTACATAGATATTCCTAGTGTCCTTGGAGGGCTATTGTCTCTTCCATTTTAATATAACCCTTTGAGGTTCAACTCAAGCAAATAAAAACTAATGTCTCAATGTTGGGATTTACCCATAATATCGGAAGTTGTCTGATTGTTGTGTATTTTTACCAATAGGAAATCCGTGTATTTTGTATAAGACCTTGATGACAGCAGTACATATTTAATATAAGAGCTGGGGGATTTCACCAATATCTCTCTTACGAACTGTTTTATGTTACGTGATAAAGTGCTGTTTTAGAGTATTAACAAATGGGTTGAGATAAACTCATCAGCAGAACATGATATTTCCATTTCTGTACATATAAATATCTATTGCATGTTAAATACTGAGTTTCATGGTCTGCAAGTAAAACATGATGATAAAACAAGTTTCATGTCTTTGTCAGATTTATTCTATGAGTCTAGATATAAAACCATATGTAATTGTCGTGTTATTCCGTATTTAGTTGATGTGACGCAGATAGATCAGCATACCGAACTATTTAAATTATAATTCGACTTGTGCAGGACCATGGATCTCTTTTTGGGTTTTTGTTGCCATGTTTTTGCAGATAGCTGTGTGCATAGCTTTGCAGTTTAATCTTGTAACTTTAGCTCAAGAGGTTTTATTAAAAACAAGTGCAAACTCGCAATGAGTTACAAAGGGAATTACCAACGTAAAGGAAGTTTGTCAACACTAAATATTCAATCAGACTGGGTATGTAAAAAGGCTTTGGGTTTAAATTTCACTTTATACCAAACGCCCCAATGTTTGTTTCCGAAAGCTTTCAGAAGAGCAATATATGATCAAATTTATGTGAATGTACCTTCTTACCGCCAGGAGGATGTTCGCTTACATTACTTGTGATTTCCTTGGAGCTTTGCATAGATGATGCTATTAATTTCTGCCTTATCTCCAGTGTATTATTTTGATCTTATTAGGTTTGAACACATAGCGTCATATGTGCACTGCTTGTCTAAATATAATCCAATTTCTATCATACTAATTCCAACAGTCACATCATCATTCTTCTGAATTAGACACCACGGAAAAATAATTTAAAAATGTACACATCTTGAAGACAATTGCAAATATTTCATGACGTATCTTCTTTAAAGAGAACTACTACAGAAACACTTTTCATAAGTCGTGAGCCTTATGATTTACACAGAAGATCTCAGGGCGCTTATTTAGATAGAATAAATTTTGTAACGGTCCATAACCGTTCTATTCAGAGAAACGTTGAAGCACACTTTAAGAAACGATTCCAAGTTGTAAAGTCTAAACGTAAATAATCTCAACAACCCCTGAAATGTTTTTTTCAGAGGCTGAAATGGTCTTCATTATATCTCTATGCTAACGCCTCGGGCTTTGATGTATATCTATGCTATCTATTAATTGTCTCAACATAATCAAACATCAATTCAATTAGACATTGTCTCCATCTGCCTTGTATATCCTTAAACATGTACATGTTGTACACGGAGACCTTTAAAGAGCACACAGTGCTTTTCGCGTGAACATAAAATGATCATAATTTCAGGAGATGATGTTGTGAACAATAGAACTTCACGCTATTTCCTCTTTCGAATAACGGCACAGATTGAATTTCTATGGTTCACGAAATGACAATTTATAAACGAACATTTAATCCTCTTTCGTAATGGTAATTTCACTTACACGCATGTAATGCTTGTAATGGAAGTGTTGATGACCTTATAATATAATGGCACAAAACTTTCTGATTACACATATAATTTCATCAACGGGCCTTTAGTGCACCTCGAATGCACTAAGGGATGTAAGGAATTAACAGGGCTGATTGATAAATCCTGATAATGGAAGCGCAAATCCCATTGAAAGTGTTTGCTTCATTTCTCGTAATAGAACATCAATAGTGCTATTCTCTTAGGAAAGACTCCACAAGTCACATACTCATTCCACCAGCAGGACGAAGCTACATCTTGCAATTCACAGTGTTTGAAACGCTTTTATTACAGAGGATGAAATATTTGGTTAAGGCGCTTCATTTTGAGAACAATAGACTTTTTTGTCTGAGCCAGAGACACAGCATGGAATTCCATTGTCGCAAAATGAAATCCATTTTAGGAGCTGTAACACATTATAATTAAGATAAATTCTAAACCTGAAACTTCCATATTTGATACAGGACATGATATTTGTTTCAAAGCACATATTTGTGTTCATTTGTCAGCCAAAATTAATGGCAACATGATTCTTCTTGCAGAAAGAATAATAAATACGTGATTATCTATCTTCAAGAGGAAATGAATGATGTTAGATGTTGCAGTCCCAATGAAGGTGTCAGTTTTATTGATGGTAATGAAATGCTGTCGATATCAATCTATTTGGTATTCCAGAAGGATGGTTTCATGTTTCGTGTAGTTCATAAACCACGGATTTTCTGTCTATTGAAGGCAGCTTGCTAGATATTACTATCTGCTGACTGAAACCTGTATCATCCAAATGTGATCTGATTTTAGAGTATGTTTCTGTTGCTTACAACAAGTGTGGTAATGATGTGATCAGAACATCATTGATAATTACTATTGCCTTTTAGCGACATTGCATTCCATTATCAACCCAATATCAGGAATGTTTTAATTTTGGCATGAGAGGGCGTTCTACTTGGTAACTGCATTCTAACGTTGGAACAATGGGTATCTTGAATTCACATATACATACAAACATAATGACATAATGCAAGATTCCCTTCTTCACACTTGTAACAGTGCGTTCTGTGCATGGTAAAATGGCTTTTGTGGCTTAATGTTCTGTTTCAGTGGCTTCAATGTATAAATGTTACAGGTCGCTGCCTGTGCAACTACTTGCTCAACCCTTGAAGTTGATTTCATTTTAAGACAAAGGAATTCCATGTAAATTTCCATGAATTGTCTTTCATGCTGAACTATTCCTGTGCATTTTCATAAAAGAACAAATCTGACTCCAAATTAAATATATGTGATGAGATCTTTTATTCAACAAAACTACAAGACGACTGACTTACAACACGTGTTACAAAACTATTTAAGTGGCAAGAACAATAGGGGAAGACCCTGGACGTACATGGGACAAGCGCACTTAAGGGGAAAGGGATAAATCTGGGGAAAACAGATCTAAAGTCAAAAACGACACGATAATACAACACATGCGAATAAAAGTAACTATTGTGCCCAAATGAAAATTCATGAACAAACATTTCATGCCCTGAAGGGGTAGTTTTGGTGTCATATCATTACCTCTGGTGGCACAAAATCTAACTGATATACTTTGATGAATCACGAATGTTTAACATTGTTTCCTGTACAACAGAATGCATGTTCAGTGCACATGAGGGATATTTTGTTCTATGATTTCTATGGAGTTTGCCATGCTCGATGGTAATTCGAGTCATCACGATATGAGTCAAAGCCGAGAATCTCTTTGTTCTCAATCAAATCACATCCATTGGGTACGGTGAGTCACCACATTGGTCTGTGTGCTATTTTAATCTTATCAGTACACGGAATTTAGATCAGAAGTTTAACAATAGCGAATCAAAAGCACAGCGTGAAATTCTATCGTTTTCTCCTTTGTTCTCTAAGTTTCTAAAATGATACGATTTCTGTGTACTGTTACACAATGAGACAAAAGAAATTAACTAAAAAATTGGTTCTATTTATAAGTTGTATTACATGCTTCTATGACGAAACCAATATCAACCCAGTAGTGCACAGAGGAAAGTTTCTTATGACACTTTTGGAGGTTTTGTACTTTCAGTTATAATAGACATCAGAGTCTTTCCCTCAGTCATGTCTGCCTAATTAGGCTACTTAGGCAGGATTTCATTACATATTACGTGTTATGTAATTCTTGAATGTTTCGCTATACAAAAATCAGTTAGACTTCACGAAATAGTTTGTAATAAAAATTATAGCTATTAAATCGTCTAAGGAATCAGGCTAATTAGCTTACATAGGCGGGAAAAAGATCTGAAAGTCCTCTGTTGTGTTACAATAGATACTCTCTCGAATATTATGGCTCTTGGGTAGAGATCTCGTCGCGAAAATTGTCTTTCAGGATAAAACTTAATCTCATTATTGCAAACTTGTGCATTTCTACGAATGAAGTGAAAGGTAAATAGATTTGTGGACGGATTTAACACCATTCCAACAAGAGAAGTTCTAGTAAAAAAGTCATAAAACAGAAGGTGATGTCAAAACAATGTCAAACGTACCGTGAATAAAAGATCTGATTTTACATTTTTAAGTAATTCTTCGTACTCTAATGAAATAGGGAAAATTTTCGTAAAAAGCCAGGCCACTCTGAAACGAAAGCAGGAAATCATATTGATACGGCTTCTATTTACAATATTTCAACTCTGGGGTGATTAGTTGACAGAATTCCAAGCAGATGTCAGGC
>JBCAUI010420174.1:0-14198 GCA_038406195.1 Haplosyllis anthogorgicola | reverse complement strand
AAACACTTTTTTCTGAAATTTGAAATTGCACGTTTTGTTAAATAACTCAATCAAATATGTATGGATTTCCTTCAAACCTTCAGAACAGACTGTTCTTTTGTCAAGACGATTCTAACAAGGGGTCACATCCCCATACTTCCATCGACGAGGATGAGGACGAGGTATGGGGATGAGGTATGGGGATGAAGTATGGGGATGGACAATGCGTGATAGACATTTTACCTAATTCCTCTCGTTTTACACATCGATGTGGTGAGGGTGTGATTTACTGAGAATTTACTGAGAATTTTTCATCATCTCTACCAAGAGCGTGAAATCGTAGATGCACTAGGTTAAATACCATCTGCGCGTAAATGATATTGTGTGTGACTGTGGACAATTTTGCCCTTGCCAAGTGCATCTGAAATTATTCCGAACTCCAGAAAACCTTCGTTGCAATCCACTATGCTTGCCTTATTATTTCTTTCTGTGTGTCCTATTCTTTCATTATTCATAAATTGTCATCAAGTCGTGTGCATCTATTAATACTGTATAATTTTCGTATGCGTTTAAATTAATACTTCTGAGTGGTTCTTTCGGCGGAATTTTTTTCAGACATAACTCGACCGGAACTGAGCTCATTTTTGAGCATGCGTAAAATTCTGCATGAAAATCTGGTTGAAAGTTGCAGTTTTTGTCAATTGTTCATTTAGAACATCTCGTCTTGAATATTTAGAATTTAAAGTTCATCTGTGATAAAAAGAGCAGAACATACAACCAGGTAAATAAATATTTGTACTTCAGAAAGTTATCCGCAATATGTCAGAAGATGGAGGTCCAAAAATAGATTCTGAAAATAGATCTAATCATTGTGACAATAAAAGCAGCTCGAATGTCTAAAGACCCATGTCGATCGCTTGTTGACAGATGATTAGCTGGATCGCAATGATTATTATTTTGGTTTGTTCAAGACTTAAGTACAGTAGAACCTGTTTTGGACGGCACCCTAATTTGTGAAAACTAGAATGCCGTAGAAGGGAGGAATGCCTTTTAAAAAAGTTAATTTACTCCTGATATAGTCTACTGCTAATTTTTGCACTACTGTACATCAATTGCAGTTTACAACTTTTAACTTCCCAGCCAGGAACTCAGCTGAGAACTCACCCAACCTTGGTGTGAGCTTTCCCCCAAGTAAGCCATCACCTGGTGATGATGAAATCAGGTAGCAGCTAAACATCCCCTCGGGTTCACAATGCTGTCCTCCCACATAGGACTGGTCCCAATTTTACACTTTGGTCTGGTGAGGCTGTGATTTACTGAGACGCTGCCCAACGTGACTACCCTGTCTGGGAATAGAACCCGGGCCACCTGTGCAGCAGTGCTTCACGCTAACCACTACACTACTAGTCCACTTACATTTGGCGTGTACATGTACAATGTGTGTGTGTTTTCCCAGTAGCCGCAATGTAAACTTTACCTCAATGATGTGCATCATATAAATTGCTTTCAAAAATATGATTGCATACACGTACATGATGACTGTGTAAAGACAGAACTTTGAATAGCAATTACAATGGAACACACAAAAATAAAGTTTCCATCCATTCTTGGTTGTTAAAACTTGAATAGTAACTTGTTGCTGATTGTACTAATCGTAGATCTATGTGAACATTCTTATTTATTGGGATTTTGTGAAATTTCCAATCGTTATTCTATTGCAAGTAGCGCTTATGTGGTTACCATGGTTATTACTTTAAATTAAGTAGAATTATTCTACTGAAATTACTGCAATTAAGAGATATGAATAAACTGATAGAGCACATGTAGAGCAATTTAATACACATAGTTATGTTTAGGGTGGATTCTTTTCCTGTCAAATTCAACGTTTATTATGATAAAATATTGTACGTGTATTGGAATTACTGATTAAATCAATACATAGTGGTCTAGAAACAACCTATTTGTGTTATATGAGAGAGGTTTTTTATACAAGGAAGCAATACGTAAGTGACTCACTGATATAAATACTTGTGAAATTCCTGTGGTAGGTTATTTAAATCGCAATCGTCATCTTACACAGCTCTGGTTAAGGGAGAAGAATATTTTGCAATGGGTAGACATAACAATTCAAGAATAAAAATAATTATTTAGTCAAAGAGTCCTTTATATTGGGCGGATGAAACTACAGTAGAACTTCTTGAAAGGGCAGCAAAAATTTTGAAGGCAAACTGGCCGTAGAACTGGATTGCCCTCTCAAAAGGGTGTTAACACACTATTCAAATTTGTTTGCATGACTTAAAATCGACTCCGCATGAAACAAATCTCCAAAATACATGTTTTAATTCAGAATCAACACTAACATTATTCAAATACAGTATATTTGTAGTTATTTTGGAACAACTGTGGTCGTTCTACTAACTGCTGTGTAAACATTTTGTTTGCACCCTTATACAGTAAATATTTTAAAAAATCATTGCTTTATGAGAAAAAATTGTGGATTTTTTTCCCCTTATAACAGGGTGCCCTTAAAATAAACATGAAATACTAGAAAATGCAAAAAAACTTGGATGCAATTTGCCCGTATGAGTGGAGTGCCCTTTCTTAAGGGTGCTCTTTCAAGGGGAATTCTACTGTAATTAAATAGAGCCATCATGTAAACAAAAATTCATGGCACTGGGGAACAGAGAAATTGAATGCGTGGATTGAGGTTGACCACATGTAATTAAAAGTGAAATTATATTTAATTTTAGATACCTTCGGCAATGTAAGTGGCTCAACTCAAGTGTGGCACCTTGTTCATTATGCTGATTCTGATGTCATGGAGGACACAGTGAGTCGAACGTCCATTGACTCGATCTCCAGCGGAGGCGAATTTGTAGTAGTCCAAGCGGAACCACGTCTGCGCATTCCAGGCAACGGAGACACCGTGGAGCTGGAAAAGAAGTTAAGCGAGGTAAGACTTGTTAACCGTTAGAACAAGAATATGCCATTTTCTCAGTTGCATGTCTCACCATTGCATTAACCTTCGAACTTGTTGACCTGTTCACATACAATGTACTTTTATTCAAAAGTGTGTTATGAGATCCCGTTTAAGATCAAGGGATTAGTGTAAATGTACTTTGCATTATGTGGACAGATAACATTTAATACTTGTAGTTAGGAGATGATAGCAAGCTCCTAAAAATTAGCATTGATTCTACCAGTCGTGAAAGTGACATTCATGTGTCAGACAATGATACATAATCTACTTGAAATGATATTTATTATCTTTTTGGAGCATTATTCTTTTGTAACTTGTGGCTCTGTTGTTAACAGCCTTTGTTAAACTTATTAGGTTAAAAAGTCAATAAATTTTAGTCGAAAGCAATTAACACATTCATTCTGTGTGCAATTTGAAGCTGTTTACCAAACTTAATTGAATTTACAAGTGATGTCAAAGTATACATCCCCGATAAGGTATTGCTTATTGTTGGATTTGGAGTTACTTGTACATGTGGTTTGACCTTGTAATGTTACATCTCATGAAATAGATTGATGCATGTATTTTCATTTAAATAGATTATAATCAAAGATAAGGCAAGGACAAGTGGCACCAACACAGGACTGGAGAAAGTGATGTTTATTTTTTTTTATGAATGCAGATTCCTTGCTCACGTACTCGTTAAAATCTATGTTAAAATATATTGTAGTATGTAGCTTTTTTCAGACATTTTATGGCTTAAATGATTTGCTACAGAGTATACACTTCGAGTGCTTCAAAACACGATGGTCTGTATTCTCTTAAGAGAGGGTAGGACATTTGGTGCCAACAAGTCATATTATCTCACAGTAAATTACTGAAATTTACACCTTATTACACATAGGTGCTAGGAGACGACAGTATGCCGGCATCAGGTGAACAGCCAGATGTGGTGCCAGAGGGCGAGATACCAAAAGTTATGACAAAGAGTGTGTCGAAGGATAGGGTAGCAATCAACATACCGGACAAGAAATCAGGTAAGTTCACAGTAGTGCAGCTTTGCAGTTCAAAGCGAAAGAAATGCATCAACTCGTACAAGGACCTTTGCCAAATTTTTCTTTAAAAATTAGTGTCATAGTATCATACTATTTGAATTGTTCGATCCAAAAATGAAATTTATGAAACTAACATTTTTGACAGCTAATATGTTGAGCCCAATGGATGACGAGGAAGGTACCGTGGTGTTCACGGGGGTAACGTACTTGGGTTCTGCTACGGTAAATGCACCACGTAGTGAAACAGAAATCAGTAGGAACATGGCTGTGTTAAATGAACAGACACAGATGGTCATACCAGTTACTTTATCTGTTCCCGCAACATCTGAGGGGACTGTAAGGTATTTATGCTCGTCCTTTGTAATTTTCTTCGTTGTATCTGAATGTATTGTTCAGAGAAATATGTCAATAAAAAAGTCGTTCCGACAGATGGATTCACTTTTTGGCTCGTTTGGCATAAATGCCCAATAGATCATTTAACTGGAATTTGTAATAAATGCAATTGTTTGTATTCAGAGTAATAGATCCAGTCGGTAACACAGATATAGCCTCATACAGAATCCACCACATACTGTTCTGTGCACGTGGTCCATCAGACAGTGAGGAGAGAAGATGTTTTGCGTTCACTTGTAGTCACGGAGATTCTGCGGAGACTGCAATATTTCAGTGCCATGTGTTTAGGTGTGAAGCACCTGATGCGGTATGGTTTTTGTCTTATTTTATATTCATAGTGCTCTTTGTGTAGTAAAAATAAGATCAATTGTTTTATCGGAAGCCTTTCTTGAGGTTAAATCACAGTATGAAATAGAATTAAAATTCAAATTGCAATATTTAATGGAGTTTGACTTGTTATCTACCCAACTGTTTATGTAAATTTGATTAGATTCTTCTTTTGCATTAGGTTTAAATTGTATTACAAGAATTGTGAATGTTTTACAGGTTGGGAAGATCCTGTATAGCTTTGCAACTGCATTCCGCAGAGTTCCCAAATCTCCAAGTAACCAGTCGGAAATAAGTCAATCTGGAGATGCTGGCATGACATTCCACTTCAATGTCTCACTCGAGTTTAAAGAAGATGACGGCAAAGGAAACTTCAGTACGGTTCCCAAAGACAAGAATGTATTTAAATTAAGAAGGGACGTGGAAAAGAAACTCTGTATAACAGTAACGCAAATATCCAACAACAGGGAGCTGAAAATTGAAAGGTTAGTTTTAAGCTGGCTATTTACATTTGCAATGACAATGTGATGAATTTTGTAATAAGTTATCAGACGCATTTAAAAGTTCAGTATAACCACTTGTGGTAAGAAAATCATGTGCAAGTGAGTAAGCATGCAAACGACAGAGCCTGCTGGATTTGAAACCCAAAGAGAGGGTCACCTAAGTCCGAAACAGAGGTTACCAGTGACCCCATAAGAAAAAAATGTGAGAATGCACTTCATATTGTTACTACAAAAGGCACCAGGGATAGAGAAGTTATACTGAATGAATAATAAAAAGAAACGAACTATTTTTTTACAGATTATAATTTATTTAAAAACGAAACTGTTGAAGTAAACTTAACAACAAATGACTAGAATTGCAATTGTGTGGCTGGGAAAATATTGTTCCATTAATCGTGAAGCACTTTTATAGTACAGCAAGTGTGTTCATGTTTTCCAGTCCTCGTTTGTGCATTTTCTTTCCGATCTGTTTAAGTTGTTTGGCAATTGATCTGTGGTTCTTTGCCTTGCGAGTAACAGCTTGCTGTGTTAAGGGCTCATTGAAAAATGTTGTGGCATCCGAGTCGATGGTGGCATTGATACCGGATTCACTGCTTGAATAACAACTGGAATCATCTGTTTGGTCACAGCTACATCTAGGGTAACTACTGAGAGTAGCTGCAGATAATTGACCATCACACTCCGGTCGTGGTGGTAAACTTGAGTGGCCGGAATCAGCAGAAGATGCCTCTGACGAGGTTGTAGAGGAGTTAACTGCATCCACGGGGTGAGACTCGCCAAATACAAGATGACGTACACAGTCACTGAAGTAGTCTTGGTATCTTGAAGTGAAGGAAGGGGAGAGCTGGTACTGGTGTTGGTCTGTGCATGATGGAGTGCCAATTTGGCTGAGATCGAAGAGAGTTTGGTGGCGCTGAAGTGGAAATTCGTCATCCGACGTGTCGGAATCAGCATCTTGTGAAATTGTTCTGTCGCAGATACTCAGAGACCCGGGACTCCAGAGGGATGTTTCATCGTTTGACGATTCAGGGGATGTGTGTCTTGGTGCACATGATTCAGGGGATGTGTGTCTTGGTGCACATGTACTCAGGAGACGACTTCTATTAACTTGACTCATATGAAGCTTGAGTACTGACATCTCGTGCTGGACAGTTTGAAGTCTCGCTTTCAGCTGCACTGTTTCTGCATAATACTGCTGATTGGCTGTCTGTGAAAAAAAAGAAAAAGAAAATATATTAGGCCTATTAAGATATTAATATTATAAGATGACGAAAGAATATTTGGATATTTTCCCATACAGCTACATTAACATAAGTTGTAAATTACTGAATACTAAAACACTTACCGTGCAAGAAGTAATAGTGGGTTTGTTTAGCCAACGCTGAGACCTTCTGGTAGCCATTTCGAAAAGAAAGTCTGGATAGAAACAACTTAGTATGAAATCTGATTGTGTGTTCTTTGTTGAGAGAGAAGCAAGTGACGTTTTTGGCTAGAATCCTTATACTTTTATACTGATTGCTCCCATATTGACACGACTCACTCAGGCAAAACATTTTACTTACTCCTCGGCTCGGGTGCAACGAAGCAGGTGTTGGGCAGCTCTTTAACACCTGTAGCAGTTAAGGACGGACAAGGGTAGCTCGGGCGATCGGGACTTGAAGCGGCTGCCGAGTCCTACTCAACACCTGTAACGCCTTTTGAGCAGGAGAACTCAAGCAGAGGCGAAGTGACAGGTCTTACCAGAGCAAGGCTTAACTTGAGCACCGAAACTCAAAGAGGCGAGGAGCAGGTCTTAGAATTATGATAGTGAGCACAAATAATTTGCATTAAATCAGTGTTCAGCATCGGTATTCAAGAAGAGTTGTTGTTACATATGGACATTAGTTGGTGTTGTGTATAAATACTTGGCCTCACCAAAATCCAATTCTCGAGCCATTTGATGGTATGATTACAAGGTGAAGCGAAATAAGTAGAGGAACATTGTTGGTTCGTTTTGACACAGCGATTGGCTTTGAATGTTATGTTAAATTACGTGTAGTTTCTTGAGTTAATTACTTGTAAGACATAGTAATGGCAACAATAGTTGAACTAATACACATTTTTCTCTTTCAGATGTTTTGGATTGTTAGTAAGTCCTGGGCGTAATGTTAAGCACAGCGATATGCATCTGATCGACATGGTAAGAAATTATTTAATGTAGAATAAGAAGTGAATAACCCGCAGTTGACTCTGTTTCTGCTTTAACAATAGAGGTGTTGAGTAGGACTATGATGTAGTTGTTCCAAACTTTTTTTTCTTATTTATCACGCTAGTAGATAATACATTGACAAAAAACAATATACTGGTAACTACAGTTTACTTTGGAATACAATAAGAGACGCTTGTTCCCGGACAATTGAATACAATCAGTGTAAAAATTTCGATTCAATTAAATGGGATATCGAATTATCAGGATAAAATAACATGGTTGTTAGTGTGGAATACGTGTGGAGTAAAAATTTTAATCAAATTATCAGGAATGTCGATTTATTCGAGATAGAATTTTTCGGGCACAGGTGTAGTTGATCGAACATGGGGGAGAGGTGAAGAACAACAGCTCGGGAAAATTACAATGAACGTTTTTATGTTAAAGAAATATATGTTGTAACTTGTTTCAGGTGTCCATGGGGGCTGGAGCTGATGGCAGATCATATGCAATAAGTGGTCAGTGGGATCCGTGTGACCCCAGCTTCCAAATACTCAATACCGAAACACCCAAAGGTAAGCACGCTACTTTCGCGGAACAGTATTAATGAGAGAGATTGTATAAGATACATTTATTACCTTGGCCATACATTTACCAAAAAATTACTTACCACCCAGAATTTAAGTGTTACATATTTGAACATCGTGTATTACCGAAATCGTTTTATTATTTTTTATTATAGTCTTTGGATATTATTTCAGATATGCGGGTGTTCCTGACCATAGCTGCAGATCTAGTAATCGAGGGTATTCAAGAACCAGTTCGTTTTCTCATCGAAACGAAAGCAAAAATATTCCCAGTCACGGAGAGATTCTGGTACTTTAGTAAGAAGCCACATCACGAACAATTTGTACTCAGGCTGAAAGAGGTAAGATAATCTAACAGTAATAGAAAATTGTTCACAACGTATGTCGGCGCTTATGGGCATGACTCCACTCTCGGTTTCTGTATTATCGGTTTTGGAAACCTTTTTTTTTCCACATATTTCTATCGTTATTTTAATTTAAGTTAGGTGTCTACAAAAATTCTTAACAATGTAATCTGATTTTAGTGCACTTTGAGTCAAATGTCCATATCATCTTTGGTAAGTGTACACATGCATGACTAGGACTGCTGTATTGTCCGTTGGTATTAGTTTATTGATACAAATGGAATAGTTAGACTTGCATGAGGTGAAAATGGTTTGATGAGAATTCTACTTTATGGATGGCATGATCCTCAAAGAAGCCTGTTTTACCGGTATTTATCCCATGAGATTTATCTGAGGACATGCAAGTCCAATGAGTATACACAGTGAATTTTTAAAGTGTATACAATTTCCAAAGCGAAAAAGATTCAAAAGGCACATGCATGTGGCTTTTACTGTGGCACCCTGGTTACTAAATTATTAACTTGTGAAAGTCCAAATTTATCCAAATAGTGAACAGGTAGAAATAACAGCAAACTGAAAAAGTCCATATTTTATAGAACGGGAAAATCCATGAAATCGTGCATAGTACATGTATAAAGGGACATTTATTACCAAAAACAGGTATTGCCAATTTACTGACCTATTTCCCCCACAAGTTTCAGCCTCTTTTCACCTAGTATGACGGATACATTGTTTTAGAATATTTCATCCATTAATAAGTGGCTGAACCTATCTAATAAAACATTTATGTATCTGGGTTTAATATTGAAAACTCTGAAAAAGTAGTAAAATATCAGGAAATATGTGGAAAAGGATTTATTCTGTATTCGTATCATTTCGGTTATTTACCTTTCGTACCAGCATCAACCCAAGATTATTTTCGGCCCTTTGCTATAATTTGCAAAGATCCTACAGAATCATGAATTGTTCGTCGTCAGTTATCGTTTGTGATCCTTCCCCAGAACACACTATTTATTAAAGGGTCTTCATATCTTACGTACATATGCACCTGTGGCCCTCAAAGCCTAGCAAAAATGATTTTAATTCATTGAGAGACTTCGCGCGGTTTCCTGTCAAGTAAAATATTACCAAATGTTTGACATGGGGCTGAAATAGTTCTTAAAGTCCGTGGCTTTGTGTAAGTCTTGCTCTGCTATGGACATTTTTGGAACTGAAATAGACGAAGGCAGGCAAACCAGGCACTTTGATACAATTTAAATGACCCAGTTAAAACTCACTGGGCCTAAAAACACCTCATCGGTTGGACAACTTGAGTTCCATTTAGTTTTGGCACATTTTGGCTATAAAAGCTGTAAGAACTGACGGAAAATTTATTTTACCAGCATGATTTTTAATTTATATTTCAGTTCATAATAAGTGTGAAACCTAATTTTCATGTGAGTGTTTTTTTCTGGTGGCCTTGACTTCATTGATAAGACGGTTTCTTACAGTTTAAGTTCAGATAGTTTAAGTTATTAGTTAAGTTGGTTTTATATATTTAATCGTTACTGTTGTTGATTCAAGGCCAAATAAAGCCGAGTAATTTGCTCCAATGTACAGTATACGTAAAGTTGGTTGATGAGATTTTGGCGTTATTGCCGTAATTTTTTTAATGAGTTCACGTACAACAATGCTTTGTATCCTTAGTAGCCCTATTTGCAAAGTAGAACGTGCTAGTGCTAAAAAAAAATATTTATGTATTTCAATATAGTAATCCAAATAGGCCAAACTTTTTAAAAATTGTTACATTACGTTTAGATTACGTTTCCTGTCACCCCCAGAAATCAAGATTTGTGAAAAAATGAATAAAAAAAAATTAAAAAATAATAATAACCGGATCAGGGCCCGAAATAACCCAAAATCGTAACTTTTAAGCACATTGTCAAACATCATGCGGAAAATTATATACATGTCAATTTCATCCGTTTTCAAAAATTTTCTCAATTTAAACGTGGTAAAAACAGTGTAATAAGGAATGGCCCCGACCATCCTGGATGACAAATGAAATTCAGTTGCTATATTTGACTGGCGGTCACAGCTAGTTCCTTAAGTGAAGCCAAAAATATAACATCTGTATTGAAAGAAATTGTGATAACACATAATAAAAAGTGCAAAGTTCGTACGGGGATCTGGATCTGATCTCGACTGGATTCTGAGCTGCTCCAAATGTCAAACACACCCTCTACATGTAAACATGATCTGGACATGAATATGGGGCACCGAGGGGATTTATCCAGTGTAATTTTACCAAACTTTCGTATGATTTCTGCCATAAGGATTAAATGATTTTACTTCCGCACCGGAGAGATAAATGAAGATCCCACAAACGTAATAGCATTTGATATCTTCATTTTCTCATAAATATGAAATCGTAGCATGCTGTGTAAACAAATGTTGACCTGTTTGAGACCCCTCAAAACATTTTGGCACACTGACTGAATGTATTTGCTCTAGTTTTTTTTTTTATTGTTGGTCATGCAATATTTCCAACAGAAAGTCATTCTAAAAGGCGTTTAATAGTTTGTATCTTACGCAACTGTACTGGATCTCTGTACTGTCATCATTAGCCTAACGGCGTGAAAATATGAGGAAATGGTACATGATCTTTAGTTTAAATTAATTAAGGATGCTGCTGACAATGGACCTCTAATAATGGAAGAACATACCAAAACAGTAGGTTTTGCTTTAATATTTTGAGGAGTCCAGAAGAGAAGAAACGATTAACAGTTAAAAACACGCGCACGCGCAAAAAGTTGAATCAGTAGCCTATTTCATTCCAGTAATTTCAGTACCGCTATCAAATTACCAATGTACTTGTACTTCGCACAAAAATATTTGGAAGTCTGTGCTCCGTCATATTAATATCCATTTAAACTTTAATTTGAGGAAAAGACAAAGTTTATTGGTACAAAAATATACTTGACCATTCAAGGCCAAACATAGCAAAAACTTTATCAACATGTTTTCCGTATCTTATCCAGTACATGTCACAAAAGTTTCAGTGATAAGTAAGTTAATCAATAAACATACATGTAAATGTGTTACTGAAAAAATTGTCATCCAGGTTAAAGTGAATTTTATGAAACGAGTATTCAAGGAAATTTCCTACTGCAAGTTGGATTAGATGCTACTTTGAACATACGCACATCTTATGTGCGTATGCTACGAATTAATATTGTGTAAAGGTGTGTTTGACAAGATTGTGGCAAATTGTTGAAATTGTTAAATATGTCCTTTATGGTGGAGCGGAAGAGGATTTTGTTCACGCGAGTTATTTGGTAGGCGTAAAGTTTAAAAGTTTAATTGCTACAATTTGTAATATTTCATATTCCGTAATTAATTGCGTTACAAATAAGTTTAGACTTGCATTTGAAGGGTATAATGAGCCAAATTAAATAGTGTGCGAAGCCAAATTAAATTATAATTGATGAGTGTTCTACTGCCGTGTCGTATTTACACATACCGCCACAATGCTGTGTACCATCATCACTTACAAATATAAGATTCATTCTTTTTGATCAACTGGGTAGACTACTCATCAAATACCATGGACAGTTACGTTATTTGGACGTTTAACGTGGTTTTAAGATGTTGTAAAATTGATCATAGTTACTAATTTTTCGAAGAAAAAAGGCAAATAGTCTGGTTCAAAGTGAAACTTACAAAAACCTTTCCACTGAGCCGATATGGTACAGAATTCTTTTCTTCTGTGTTTCAGACTGAGGGCAGCGAAGAGGGTGAGGTGACTTTAGGCGACTACGAGGTCGTGAGTATAGAGAGTCAGACTGAGATCGATAGGAAGAAGTGTGGGTTATCACTGAGTCTGTCACCATCACGCATACCTCCACAAAACATACAGACTCCAAACGGTCCAGAAGACGAATCGGGTATGAATATTTTAAGTAAACCGGGTGAAGCCCGGCAGTATTAGAACAGAGTAACGAATCACTACGCTGGAATTGACAAAAAATGTTTAAAACTCTAAAAATTGTGCAGTATCTATTTCAGAGTATGCAGTATGTATACAGTATAGACTGGTGATTCATAAGCTTCAGAATCAATACTATAATGCCCTTTAATTTTGCCCATTCCTAATTTTCACACTGGACAAAGTTGGTACTGGCCCTACATCTGAACACAATCTCTTCAGCTCAAAACTTGACGATGATGAGCCTATATTAAATTAAGAATGTTTCATCATCATATTTCAGACAATGACGAGCCTCTGTTAAGTGGTTCAGGAGCTGTATCTAAAGATGTAACCGATGAGGAACTGTTAGAAAATTGGGCAGAGGTATGCTTGTTTTCAAACTACATTCTAAAATTTAGGAAAGACGTGTATCTCGTAAATTAGACCCTATAAAAAACTAATGTTAGCTATAACTGTTGGTCAAATTAATGTGTGCGTACACTTTAATTTTAAGGTACTGAACAAATGGCATTCAAACCTGAAGCAGAGACCGAAACAGGTGCATTCATTGTGTCGCAAGGGTGTACCGGAGGCCCTAAGAGGTGAGGTATGGCAGCTGCTGGTCGGCTGTCATGACAATGCGGATATGTTGGAGAATTATCGTATTCTTATTACGAAGGTATGTTTGCACCATCTTTCTTGTGCCAATAATCCTTGGATGCACACATTTTGACAATCTGTAGATATCTTTATTTGAACTTACTTCAGTTTGAATGTTGTGTAGTCGTAAATAACTGAATACACATGTATATATTGTTTGTATTATCAGTCGTGGAGTGTGGCTCAATTTTTTACTTAGATTGGTACTTTGGTTTATTACTGCTGTCAAGTGTTGAAGAAAGTGTGTTTCTCTTGATCATATTTACGGCCTTTCTCGTCACACTTTCTTGAAGACTTGCACTGTGATACATTTGTAAATGTTTAGTGGCACTAAACCTTAAAGCTTTTTTTCACACTGATTATATGGTGCACCACACATGGTGGATGTTAAGATTTGCTTACCAAGTAGCTGTAGTATAGCACTGAGTAAAATAAACAATATTTGCTTTAGGATACGGTCAATGACCACGTGATAATGCGGGACATCAACCGTACATTTCCAGCACACGACTTCTTTCGAGAAACCGATGGATTGGGCCAAGAGTCCCTTTTGGTAATAACCAAGGTAAGGCAATACAATCCTAGCTACATGTTTCTTTGTTATTTCTGCCCCTCAGGACTCTCCATTTGAACGTGTGATCGTACGTGATCTCAACCGAACATTCCCAGCTCACGAGTACTTCAAGGAGGCAGGTGGTGTTGGGCAAGATTCTCTCTGCAAGCTTAGTAAGGTATGACTAAACCTTGCAATTGGAACAATATGCTTTAAACGTCTGTTTACATTTCGCTGTTTTTGTTTGGTTTGGGATGTTAATGTTGTAGTTGCAGTTTACGAAAAGGTTCGGTGTTTCTGATACAAAAAGTGTCAAATATCCATTTTACAGAGAAATTTACTTCTGTTTGTAGGCGTACTCGGTGTACGATGAAGAAGTGGGATATTGTCAGGGTCTGTCATTCTTAGCAGCAGCATTGCTGCTTCATGTAAGTACAGTTTATGTTAATAAAAATATTTTCTTGATCTTTTTGACTTTGCTTGATTCAAACAACAATAACAAGAACAACAAGAATTTGGAAAATGATATTTGCACCAGCCACTTAAACTGGAACCGTTTACACTGCTCCCCGAATAAATCGATATCGGTTGTATCGATATCCCGCTTATATCGATATTTTTTCCGCACCAAATTTCTTCCATTGACCCTAATGTTAATTTCCCCGCTTATATCGATACTTTTCCCCGCTTATATCGATATTTTT
>JBCAUI010420063.1:0-14198 GCA_038406195.1 Haplosyllis anthogorgicola | reverse complement strand
TATTGTAGATTAATTATTTATCAGATGTATTTAATAAAGTGCGTCTGAGGACGGTCGCAGGACCTGGGGGAGAGTGTGACATGCTGCACCACGTGTCATGTGCTAGGTCAAGTAATCGGTGGCTACCCAAATTTCTGAAGCCCTGGCTGGTGCTGGAGCTGCTTGGGCACAAGCTACGAGCAGTGCACCAGCAATGCCAGGACTTCAAAGTCGGGCTGCAGGTGGCTGAAAGGCTCCTGCAGCTGTGCTATTTTTAGCTCCTGGACGTGGCAACCACCTCGCGCATGCGTAGTGCATGGTGATGTCATCCCAGAAGTCAGTTGACGTCGGTGACATCACCCGCACTTGCAGCCCAGCACGTGCAGATGTCGTTCCTGGCACCACTATAAAACCATACCCCACTATTAAGCATTGCACATTTGCTCTTAAGCTGCTGCCGAGGACAGTTGAAGCCTAGCTTGACTGCTATTCCCTAGACCCCGCGATCTACTAATGTTCAATTGATAATTCATTGTTTCTCTCTTTTGTTCACCAGAGGTACGCAGTAGCATGCCTGTTTAGTTAGTAACATATCATTTAGCTAGCGCATCACAGGTACACTGCTAGACCTACACCTCTGAGTAAGCGATTCAAACGGGATCAATGCCTTTCGGTAGACGAAGATGCGAGTCAGTCGCGTCGTCGCAGAGACATTGGTGCCCACGTGTTAACATCGCTTTAATTTGAATTTCTTCAGCTAGATTTAATTTGAATTTCTTGAATTTTTCTCCAAGTATATAACTCCGGCTAGATTTAATTTGAATTTCTCCAGCTAGATTTAATTTGAATTTCTTGCAATCACAAGAACAACGTACATTTATATTGAACTAATTTCCTGTAATGCAACAATAGAAGTTACAACGCGACATGTGTTGTTCTCCTAAAAATCACAGCCTAAGTTTCGATTAATCCAAAAATATTTTTCACCAAATCACAGCATAGCAGCATTTATGTTGAAACTACAGTTAATTAATCCCTAAAGATGTCATTTTGAAGTGATACATGATGTAAATGATTCAGGATTATTGTTCTGGATTTGGGTTTATCTTGGGAGCTATCTTTTGTTTAGCAGTTAGATACAACTAATGCTTAATTAAATCTTGATTGATTAATAATACCTCCATCGCACTACAACAAATGTATTTTTAGATGACACGTTGGTTTTGCAATAATAAACTACTCTGTTAACATCCACTTTTTGTGTCCAGCACCTGAAGGGCCACAAATGTAAAGTTAATTTTGTATCATTATCAGCTAATTTCCTTACCAGATTACAAGGAAACATTACAAGATGAAACAGATATTGGATACAGATTACTCCTGATAAGCCCACCTACTATTTACCGTATATTAGTAAATTAATCCAGAAATATCCGTAGCGGGAGTAATTATCCAATTGCAGCTAACAGGTCGTTGGCCGCGAATGTACGCCTGAACTAAGACGGGAGAGAAAACAAGCAACTTTAATCGAAAAAATTTCACTTTTAATGGAGTCGTTTCAGCGAAAAGAACAATGAATGTTTCAAAATTCAAAATTTCCTCCGGAGAATGAAATCAAGGGGGATTTTCACAAATGAAGAGAACAACATGTGCCCAGTGTTCATGTTCACGAAAAGAAAAAATGATTTCGCAAAGATTTTTGAAATGTACCAGTATTATGGAATCACTTTTTTGGATCTTGCACATAAAAGAGTTATTTCCAAAAACAAATAGTTTATTTCCACTTTGTGAAATAAAAAAAACATACTCATTCTCACCT
The DNA here is from genome assembly GCA_038406195.1 of Haplosyllis anthogorgicola. Lineage (NCBI taxonomy): Eukaryota > Metazoa > Annelida > Polychaeta > Phyllodocida > Syllidae > Haplosyllis > Haplosyllis anthogorgicola. Next base: position 12,400 of record JBCAUI010420063.1, on the reverse strand, counting down.
AAACAAAAGCTACTTCAGTATAAACAACTTGTTTGTCGCCTTTACAAAAGACTCCCAGGCTGTACAACTCCTGGGGGTCTTTCACAAAAGTAGTGAACACCTTGTTAGTGTGAACAGGTAAGTTTGATAATATCATAAGGTGGACTTGGGTTGAACAACTGCTCAAGGTAGACCTGGGAGGAAAAACTGTTTCATGAACAAGGTCATTTTACTCAGAACTAGACTCCCACTGTTCCTGAATCTTTGTGAAATCATTTTTGTAACAAGGACAATATTTTGACGAAAAACAGATCACATCTTGTTCACAAAATTGGTGAGAGACCCCTTCCCCTTGGATTATATGTTTACGCTAGTGTGAAAAATGTGTGAATTGAAACATGTCAAACTGATTTGTTCATTTTGTACTGCAGTGGGAGAAAAATTTTTTATATCTATCTTTCTATTATACAATAACACAAACGTAACAATCATTATATTGTGTAAACCTGCAAGATTATGAAAAACGAATAATAACTGCATCGTTTTCCGGAAAACATGGTTCTATGAAATTTAATACAGGTAAAATGCAATTTAGTAATATTTAAAAAATAGTGAGAAATGGCATAGAATTTATTGACTTCGTTGTCTTAGAATACTGCCTGTATTATATCATTTTACACAAAACATGTTTTATATCCGTCCCCATTTCCCTGTATAAATGAAAACTATATTCAAAACAGCTGCTGTTGTAGATGTGACGGGTCATTCCTATTTTTGGTTTAAATTTCAAGCATCTGGTTCGAAGTCTCATTTGATTAATACAAAACAGTTCTTAATAGTGTCATTACAGCTAGAAATGAAGAACTACTGTGTTGGTTCAGTTAAAAAAATAAATTTAATGCCAAATATGTGTATGATAATTACAAGGAAAGAATGAGAGAAATTAAAAAGGCTGTAAAACAGAACATCAATCTCATTAATGACTAGTAATTTGCAACAGATTTTCTAAGTTAAAAGATGTAAATGGTTTGAAATACACATTTAAATAAAACTGAAAACATTAATGTGTGAAATAACACACAGATTTGAAACAAATATACAGTTTAGAACAATTAGACAATTCAATCTCTCACCCTTGTACACAGATAGGCAAACAAAAACCAGTTAATGACAATAATGACAATATTCCATTCCATCACATCACATCACACAACCAGTTCAAATATGAGATACATCAATTGCTACAATACAGAAAACCCATTAAGGGCATAAAATTCATTTAAATATGTGAAATATAAACAGATTTACTCCCAAAAATGAGCCTAATGTGACAAATAATTGAATTTATACCAACCAATTAATCAACTGAAGTGACAGATTGCTTGCTTCCATCCAGCCTCCCCCCATTAATAAATACATTAACCATACTAATTTCACTGAATTAAAGATCATAATGACCTTCATAATGATCCCAAAAGCAATCTGTCTACTGAGTATTCAGTTAATGAAGGAATTACAATGATTTAAACCAAGTTTCATGACATTTGATCAACATGTCTGTAGCAAATATGAACAAAAATGGAAAAGAATAATTTAAACGCATTAACCAACCTTTAGCAATGATGCAAACAATCATAATGACACTGAATATGTGAGATATAATGGTGTTTTTGTCATTTAAACATCAAATTTCATAATTATTCCATTACTGGTTTATCTCCATGCTGTATCAATCAACCTAATGCACTGATTAACTGGCTGATCTGCCACCCCAGCAGTCAAACAGGGACATTGAACAGTTGATTGAACACAGAGAATTGATCATTGGCAACACCACTCTTAATCAACTGACTATTTAACACAGGATGACAAACCAAAAATACACAACATACAGGGGTTTTAATCAAAACATTAATTAATGAACAAATGTGAAATTGCCAAGTCATTCATTTTAATGAACATCAACTTTGCTGGGTAACACCAATAAAGCAATCTCCTCTTTTGAAACAGAACATTTTCCATTCAGCGGACGACCTTCCGTTCTCCATGAAGTGTCCGGGTTCTATTTCGCATCTTCAAAAGAGGGGCTTGCGTTGAAAGTGAAGCTTATTCTTCTTTAGAACTTATTCATATCTGGTCGAAAAATGGTAACTCAAAACTCAGCATAAGTTATACGCTGTTCTCACTCTATTGTTATTTGACTCAGATGGGTTAAATGATTTTGCAATTCAGATATCATCGGGGCATCATTGGCACTCTCATGATTGCCTACTGCTACCTAGATATGGAATTCTAATAAATCACTGACTGACAACTTATTTTGCAAATGCTCCAAACTTCATTACACTCTACAGGAATTGTTATTCAGGTTACTCATTGATGTGCAATTTTTATACCATTTCTTGAAATATCATGTAGGAAATATAGTCTCTTTCATTTTATCTTCTGGCAGATAGAAACGAAATGAAAACAATAAATAGTCAATCCGTGGTGTTGTTGTTAACATATATATTGCTTTGCAAACTTTCGTTGATTCTGTTTTCAATGGGAATTCTTATAATACACACGATTCCACGATGTTGCTCTTTATCTTGTTGTAGATTACATGGTGTCATTAAAATATATGGGAATTTTAATGATATAACGATCAACATAATAAAAATATATGGCACATAGGCTGATATTGCCGAAAACAAATCCTGCAATCACTATTTTCATTATTTTGCTTTTCATTTTCATTTCTTCGCTCATCTCCCCAAATTGACAAAACTTATTTTTCTCTAAATTATAAAAATTCAAATATTGCAAGGAAAACTTAGAATTACCACATAAAATGCAACAAAACAACAACAATAATGACAACACGACCAATTCCTATTCTCTGATAGCAATATTGTAACATGTATATTATATAAATCAACAAAACTGCTCGCAAGAAGAATGTATCTCCTCGATAAAAACAACTTTTTGCAGAATCTGAATCTTTCACATATCGACCTGTGAAAACAAAAATATAATCTGTCCGACTTGCAACTTGAAATGTCAATTATAAAAGCAGACAGAAACCTTATCCTTGGTGTTATTTCCACAAGAATTTCAATTCTGACGCTTTTATCTTGGTTGGTTAGCTATCTGTCAACCCTGACATATTACACTGCTCAACAAGCAAAAACGATCCCATTATTTCATACTGCTCCCATGTATCTGTATGACTAGTATCTTCTTAGATATCAATCATCCAGCTGCACACCTCATCTATCTTGGCTTCTTACTGATACTAGTACTTACACTAAGAATAATCTTCCTTGTTGTCAAAAACATATTACGCAACATCTGGTTCAAATAAAACGAAGAAGAGCATGTTTTGTTGTGCCAGTACGAACATTGTAAACAATAAACAACAATCGTTTGCGGACTATTGTTGAACACGCTGTATAATCGGAGAATACTGATTTCAAAGAAAAGTTTACCAAAGTGTGTTTTACCCTTAACATATTGGCTTGTCCAAAGGGCTTCTTAATGTAGAACTGCCTGATCTAGTCTGGTCAAGGTTTATGAGAATGCCACTCAAATAATCCCTGTCTGACAATTTAGTAACAAGTTATTGGACGTAAATTATCTGACGAAGATTGCATTATCGTAAAACATACTAACGAAAACCCCAAGACACGAGTTTCCTATGAAAAGGTTATCTCAATTAAACTTCACTTAACTGCATGATATAAGTTTCCTTTTCATAGATGTGAATGTAGCTTCATATCCAGAAAATGGTATGAAATGTTTTGGTTCAAAATATACGGTTATCAGAGCCACCTCGCGCAAAGTATCAGTAGTTTTATAACAACAGAGGGAGCATTAATTGTGCGCGTTGTAAAAATTATCCGGTCAAAACCGTTCTTAATTAATCTGTAACTTGACTTGCTGAATTAACTAATTCTAGATCTGTAACTACTGATTCAAAAATCAGTTTTGCCACGATACTCAAACACAAACTTTCAAACGATGTCAATACGATATCATTTACTACACTGCCTTGTGCAAAGAGAACAGTCAACAAATTCTTTTGCCTTTGTTTGTTGATTAGCATTTTCTTATGTTTTCCATAACGGCGGACCATAACGGTCAGATTCTTAGTTTCGGAATCATTTTATCTAACAATTTAACATTTATCAGTTTTTGATTTCTTCAAGGATTATCAGAACTTGTGCTGTAAGGTGGTCCATAAGTTGAATAACCTTTTCTGTCAAAGACTACAAGAACTTGCTCTCCCAGGTTACTGATTATCTAGCTGTAATTATAGTGTCTCAGGTGCCTCCTGAGTGTTAGTGCCAACATCATTAATTAATTTCAACTTCAATATAAGAGTCTTCATACAGATGATTGTCGACTAGAAGGATGTTACTTGTTTCCTCCAGAGGAACACGGACACAATGTATGTGGTAATAATAAATGTGTTCTTAAATTATTCAACCTTTTAGTTTTAAAGAGAGTTTAAGTGAAGAAAATATACTCGACTCACATTTTATTGAAAGCAACTTGTTTGCCTGAACAATTCCGTAAATTTGCATTACATCCCCCTTAAATTGTCACATAATCTAAAATTATTTTTTTGTAATGAACTAAATGCAAAAGGAAAAATAAAAGAATTGAATTGAATCGTGCCTCATAACATTACACGCACTGTAAAAGTTAAAACATATTTCAGATGACGATGCATGATTTAAAACATCATTCAATACCAGGTTCCATGTTGCAGGCAAGTGGACTGGTGGTCATTTAGCTGGGCCACTTCAAATTCTCAAGACTACTTGTGCGACTATTCAAATATAGACAGAAGCAGTGATTGATGGGCGGATAGGGACAGCAAATACACCACTAACAACTGTAATTAACACACACAGTTCTACTCTCTCGTATTGGCAGATGTGTCTATCAAATGAACCTCACTTCTGCATTTAACGAGGAAGCTATTTCATAGCCGTTATTTGAATTGTTCCTATTCTCAAGATAAATGCTTTTAATGAGGTCTACGCTTTCAGGACACGTTGGTGACGGGTTAGTTGCATGCTGTTCTCTGCAAAATATTAACAAAGATGCCACATCTATTCAATTTCAGCCTGCCTATTCACGTATGGATTGATGCAGTAACAAAGCTATTTTAAAAAAAGAAGTTACACCTGATGGTCTCTACAAAAATAACGTTAGCTACCCTATTTATTTTCCGGGAGGAAGAACAAACTAAGCATTCTTATTGTTCAACTATTATTGTTAAAGAAAGATGGAAAGTATACTTTGTTATGACTTTATTATGAGCAAAATGTATACCATAACCAGTTTTTTTGTTTGCATTATTACCACCTTTTTCTGTGTAAGGCAGATAGAATTACTTGAAAAGAAGCTCGAACTTTGAAAATCGTGCATCACGATTTTTCATTTGAAAACCACAATTCTTTTGAAAGATATTTTGTTATCCAGGACATGATGATAAGTACTAGCTAATAAGTTCTACCCATCATGGACTTGTTACTGTCAGAGCAAACAAATGTGATGAAAATAAATGTATAATGGATCTTTGTAATACTCTTCCGATCACACATTTATTTGCAGTGGGATAATATAAAGTCTTTATTACACATTATACACTCAATGTAAACGATCTACTTTGTATTTTTAAGTTCGAAAATTAAATGGTGTTAGTCTATATTTTTAAATATGGTATCCTGACAGATACATTGTTCACAATGAGAGTTGTTTATTTACGTTTCAAAGTGGGGTTCGGGATTCAATGGATTCCTTTTCATGTATTTTTCAATCACATTGTGTAAACTTTACTGTGATATAAGTATTTTCGCTTTTTCTGCATAATTTCAAATCTTGACCTTAGCATGTCAACTAGCATCATCGTGTCGTCTTATGTATTTTATACTGACCTGACAGACAGCATTATCTTATGTTTACTCTCTAGAATCTCTGTTTTTCCACATGTCTTTACTTTTTGACGGTAAAAGTCATTGGTATCATACTGTCATAATAGCTTTAAATCAAGAAATGTCTATCTCATTTGTTTATTTATTAACAGACTTTGGGTAGTTCCGATTTTAGGGATGACAGGTTAAGTTACACTAAACAAACAAACCAGATAGACGTTGCAAGAAATAAACGTGACAAAACAAATGTAGATTTGTGTAAGTGTTCTTTATGCGACACGTTACAGATGGGGGGAGACTAATTGAAACTTGGCGCTTGTCACATAGAATCCAAGGGACGATGACTATTATCCTGAGTATTGACGGTGAAACAGCAATTACATTATGGGGACCAGTCAGTGCAACTAAGTGTAACAAATCCGATTAATTCAGTTGTGTTACCAAAAGGGGATGATAATCTGCATCAAATCAGTAAGACGCTGCGTGGCATAAATCGAGTATAAACGTAGAGACCATAACATGTAATATCCTGATATAATATTTACTAAGCATCTAGTCGATACAAATGCTTCGTTTTCGTATTGGACGCAGTTTCTAGGTTTTGTATCAAGTTTTAACGCCAGACAGAGAGAGATAATTAAAACTTTCACTTTTGACAGAGGATACATGTTTGAATGCTAGACATGCAACAGTATCATGAGAATTTTGCCCACAAAAGTTCACCTTAAACCTTACAAGCAGCAATAGATTACAAAAGCAGCATTAATCTCGTAGAAAATGGTTGGCGAAATGTTAAGATTGAACAGGAAGTTTTGATGGTGTATCTCATCTCGGGTGACATTAAGGGGTCTAATAAAGTCTATAGCTTTCTACGAGGAATAGCAAAAATAGCTTCAGTAAAAGCAACGAACCGACTTGGAAACCTTTCAATATGTAACCAGAGCAAGTGAACATTGAGCTAATGAGGAGAAGCTAGTGCACAAAAGTGTAAATAATCTGCTTGACTCTGACTCTCTGAATGTAAACCGGGTAGCAATTTGAATTGAAATGAGTGTTAAATGCAAATACAGTTTTTGCCATCTGTACTTGATATTATGTTTTATTCATGGAGAGGTTAATGGTATAGATTTGTGCAACTACATTACGCTTTCAGACTTGTAATGTCCGAAATCCGTCCATGTCTTAAAGTTCTCAAAGAAAACATATATGAAATAACCATTTGCAATGTAATATGGTGTCACCGTTGTATAAAATCAATTTTGTCTATGGAAACTATGGCAAGCAAAAGGGTAGATCACTATTTGCCAGTATATTTCTTGTCGGATACTCCCTGAACAGGAGTCTGTGTCTTGTGCAATTTGTCAGACCCTTTCTGCCCACAAACAATTCATTGTCCCGAAATTTAGTTACATCAGTCTAAATTATATTGCCGCGGTGCAAACACAGCAATCACCTGTGGTATTGCCCTTTTCAACGTCTTTTGAGGACAAACGAAACTAATTTGCGCTCATTAAGTACAAAACCGGTGCTGGCCGTTTTCTGCAGGCTTTTCTTTGGCAACGAAAAGAAGGTAATGGTTTTTATTCATTTTCCATTTCCTTTTCAGGTTAGGTCTCTTTGCAAACTGAAGACATCCTGATATCCTATTGAGATAACACAATCATAATGTAAGTCTCACATTTGTAATTACAAGGAAGAGGAAGTGCTTCACATATCAGATTAATTTTAAATCCAGATTAATTTTTAATGAAACTGAATTAATCATAACAGATATTACTGACTTAGAATGCAAATTGCGTCCCTAATTTCTGACGCGCAACTAACGGAATCAGATCTTTATCCCTCATGTAAATTTCTGTGACAGTTATACATATTTTACAATAAAAACTTTTATCGATGAATAGACACTGAACACTGGGTATAGGGGTTACATAGATGTATTTATTGAGCTGATTCAATAAAAACGACAGCTAGAGACGTAAATAATAATTAGTAACCCGAAACATGTCATTATAATCAAATTTGACTATGCACTTTTATAAATTGTCTTTTCATTTATCTGGATGAAATCAGAAATAAGTTATTTGTTATGTTACATAATGATCTGAGTAATTGTTGTGCCGTTTTACATTTTCAATTGAAAACGCAAATTTGTTGTAAACTTTGGAAAGTAATAGTTTATTGGTAGCAAGTTGATTAGGCTGTAGTATGATAAAGAATACATGCATGGAAAAAATTGCTACGCGCTAATGTGACAAACTTATTATTACATTTCAAGTTGCACGGAAAAGTATTATGTTTAAGCCAATCATGTTAAAATGTATCTAAAGACACGTATTGGTGTGCTTGTTATCGACATGTTGTACCAAAACTCCGATGTTATCAGACCACGTCAAACCGAGTATTTTATTTTTCAATTACTCAATGTGTTCTTCGATTTTGAAATTTCTTAGATGATACACGCCTTTAGAATTTGAGAAAGCATGTAGATGGAAATCCCTGACAGGCAATCAACAAGGAGATTTTCCATTACCTTCCTCAGAATAATGGCTCTACGCCATTGTCTACGGTAAACCCTTCTAACAAGAAAATTATCAATAATAGCTTTATTACTCGGAATGACCTGGAAGACATGTCACAATGGAATTAATTGCATAGTTAACTCATATTTATAGCTTTAACTTAAAATAGGGATTTGTGAAACTATTTTTTTCTATTCTAACTTTACTCTGCTGTTAGAGTTAAAACTTTTAAGATTTGAAACATAGCAAAGAAAACAGTGAAATGTAATTGATCCGGTTGTAATTTTATCATCCCTTTCACATGGTAAATGTGAGCATGCGTAGTAAAGCAACCGGATAAGTCCAATACAAACGCAAATTAGGGAAGAAACATATAAGCACAAGGAATTTGTACTATTGATTTCTTCCAGGATAAATACTTGGGGCAAAGACCAGTGTGATTATACACTGATAGGAAATTCAATTAGAGCAATAAAGTATTCGAGTAAGCCTAGATCTGAGGAGAGAGATGTAATATGCTTGAGAGCTTGAGTGGATACTCAGGCCCTTCAACATGATCCAATATCTCATGACGTACAAATCTAATTCAATAGAACTTCCTAAAGTGTTGCTAAATTCGGATTTGTGAAACATGAACATGACAGGTTTTGTTATTCATGGTGTTGTCCTTTTGTTCTCCGTATTTTGAGGAAATATACACCCAACAAATACAGGGAGAATCTGTTACCACACACATGCCAATGGGAAGAATGTTGTTCACAATTATCCAATTTAAATTCTTTCAGAAATAAGCTGACGTTACTATTTAGTATGGCAATTGGGGATATCTTTAAATTCAAATGTCGATACTTTAAGGCATAAATGTTTAAAAATAATCCACAAATACATAAAAGAAATCTTCCTACTGTATACTTGTTTGTTTGCTCCAACGTGTACCTGCCATTTTTCATGTTTATTTAGAACGTAGATGCCGTCGTTCTGCGATCCCATAAGTAGCTTAATGCCTTTTTTCAAGAAATCAAAATGTAATCTTCGCAAAAGATTTCTACTTGATAATTGGGAAATGGGCACGTCTTGGTTATTTTCTCAAATTACCTGTCCAAGATTAAATTTTGTTGTCAGAGCCGAAAGCATCGTGACATATCGATCTACAAATTGAGATTGAATGAAGGCAAAATGATGCTCTTCAATAATGGGTGACGAACATTGACTTGAACCCATTTGTTACAATCACAGAACATTCGACTTAATGGAACAAACTGTCCAACAGTTACAATAGAAGAATACTTGTATCTATCTTAATGCATCACATACATTTGACAACTTAAAGGGTTTAATGTAGTGCACAAGTGTATCAATCCGCTTTAATGCTGAAAGATTTTTATATGTTACATATGACAACAATAGTACCAATTTAAAGATTATTCCATTTCAATTAAACTGAAAAAGCAGACACGTTACTGCAGAAACTTTAAAGAATAGGATTTGTTCTGACTTAAAATATGTAGCAAGTATTGTTTGAGAGAATCACAGATTTGGATTGATTGATAACAGCTGTGCTTCGCTCTCTACATACATTTACATCTGTGGAGAGAATCTATGCTTACCTGCTGGTAATGTTGTCAGTATCGGTCATAGATAGAAAGTGTGTACAATAACTGGGACACTTACCTACAAGAAAAAAAACCGAATATGATAAATACACACAAGTTAAGAATGTGTTTATTCATTGAAATAATATAAAGTAGGACCTGCTTTGAGGGACATCTCTTTTGAAAGACAAACGACACTGTGTCTTGTGTGACCCTGTTGGGGTGAAATGTACTAATGTTAATGTGTGCAATCGCACCTCCTTTGAATGGAACTCTCCCTTTCATGACACTTTTGTTAAGAAAAGGGTAAACAGTGCTGTACTGATAAGTCAGGTAAAGAAGAAATATTAGCAAAGTGTCAAGGCTTTATTAGTAACTGATATTTCCTAAGCTTGAACATCAACAGGTTAAAGTTACACAAACTGTAAAGAAGGTCACACATAATACTATACGTTGCCTCAAGACGTCCACGTTGACGTTAACTTGAATACTCTGTAAAGCCGCACCTACACATATTTACCTCGATACCATTCCCCTGCAGGGTAACATAAGCTCTTTATACATTAGTACTTTGATCATGTTAAGTGCTGGCTTTAAATTACATTATGGTAATGGTATCCGAAAAATAATGTGTCAAAGTTGCCTACGTTTAGCATCGAGAACAGGCATCCGTGCTCCTAGAGATAAATAACATGATGCCTGGATATAATCTGTGCCCTTCTTACTTACTTACATAATACCTATATTAATGAATACATTTAACAAAGCTCTGAGTACAACAAAGTAAAGAACAGAAATAGACGTTAACGTACATAAATCCTAAATCTAATGCACCTTTTTGTCAACAATTCTCCCAGCTGTAAACTAGGAGTAACAAAATATACCCATTAGGATTTTTTGGACGCAAGACGTCCTTTCCAAATTCAATAAAGTCTGTCCGTAACAAGAAGATTTCAAACCAAATCCTTATATTTCCGATAAACTCATTGTTCAGTTAACGTCATATACAATCAAAGTACACATAGTTTCCTAATTGTTAATGATGTTAATATTTTCAAACTGTATGCAACTGTTTCATCTGTGTGACATACACAGAAATCCGATATTTCTTTAAATAGTCTAGTTTCTTTATTGAAAACATGGAAATCATCCATAAATAACGTTTATTTAGGTCTGGTGCATAGCGTGACTGCCGTAAATGTCATTTTATTTTATTCTGAAATGGTTCTAACTAAAAGCAGCGAAATTGAAATGATTCCTTTGTTGCCAAAGTTTTTGCTTTTCTCAAATGTTTTCTCGTGAAAAAGACACTTTAAGTTTTAGCTTTAAGTAGCTATTTTATTGTATTTGTAAATGTTACCAGATTTGCATTCACCGCTCTATTCATGTTCCCAAACAATTCGCTGCCTTTAAATTAAGGTACTTCAGTCCTAATATTATGAAGACCCAGCAAAATACCGCAATCACATTGTGCTTGTTCTTTTTCTCCAACTCTTTTAAGGGACAAGAAAACTAATTTAGGTTCATTAAGTTCTAAGCATGTTGAGAGTGTGGCTTTGGCATGAATAGTCCTGCTGGCGAAAGAAATATAGCAACTTTCATGTTGAGCCTGAATGTCATCGTCCCTTGTCGGACCTCGAATGATATTAAACATTGCAATTATTTTAAATGTGAAAAGACCAATATGGCCTGAATGGTGTTCCAGTGTCATTAGGAAGTACAACAGGTCCAAAAATTAAGTGCTTGATGCGTAAAAGAAACTGAACAAGAAAGCATTTCATTTATGCTCACAAACAATGGAAAAATATGAAGCAACCAGTGGGAAAAATCAATTGAAAAATAATGACAATCAGACTTTCTTATTCAAACTCACCTTTCCGTGAAAAAGCGACATTCGGTTTTATCTAGGAAATTTATATAGTTTTTTTAGCCCTCCTGCGTTTTGCACGTACATTCGAAATCAAGAGAATGTTCGCTCATAATAGTTTTGACATTGAAAGGCTTTATTTCAATTTGGATGCTTATTTTACTCTAAGATTATGTTATTCATCATGTTTTCTTCTTGCCTACATGGAAATGTTCTCTGTTGTTTCTGAATCACTTTATGTCCACAAACAATCCATTTCCCTGGGAAGCAGTTACCTCAGACCTAAATTATAAAGCCATAGTGCAAACACTGCAATCACATGTGGTATTGCCCTTTTCAGATTCTTAAGAGGACAAACGAACCTAATTTAGTCTCGTTAAGTGCAGTAATGTAAAAAGACTAGAACAAGAGTCTTTAGACTTCGGATATAGTTTACTAACTCTGGTACAAAAATACATGCAGTCTTGTCAAAGGTGCAAGTTGAACTGAAACAGTAATCAAAGATGGCTACTA
>JBCAUI010419952.1:0-14199 GCA_038406195.1 Haplosyllis anthogorgicola | reverse complement strand
CCTTGGTGTTGCAAGTTGCAAGTGCACACTGTTTGTCCCTTGAGCAAGCTCCCTCAATGTTGCAAGTGCACACTGTACCTTGAGCCAACTCCATAAAGAAAGTCTAAGTCCAATAGCAAAATACACTGAAAATTGTTTTGTTTTTTTCCTAGTGTCTGAAATGGCCAGAAATGCATTTTCCCAAATCAGATGGGGGGGGGGGTCCCAGTGCAAGCCAATCCTGATGATGATAGGGGGGTGTCTTGCACTTGCAAGCTTTCAGCACTGCATTCATGCCGACTTCTAGTTGAATACTGTAAGCCGTTGCATTACAAGCAACGGCTTAAAAAGATTCGTTTAAATCATGGCACCATGGCGTAAACAACATTCGATAGTAAACAATTAAAATGCTACAATTCTTTTGTAGTTCAATATAACTTTTACTGTGCGAAAATTCACACTGGACTGATTATAAAAAAGAAATAAATTCAACTCTGGAAATGTTCCTCATTTCCGTGTGAGGCTTCCGTGTTTCCGTGTTAGGCTCTCTAATGCACGGAATCCGTATCAGAACTTTTAACCCTGCACCTTATGGGAGCTCCCTTACACCGTCGTGTACACAATTGATACGAATTCTTTTTAATGTTGTATAAAGCTATCAGATAAAAAGGAAGAGGATTACAATCCAAGTTAGAGAAATTCAGTTTTAAGGAGCATTGCAATACAAATTTTAAGTTAGGAAATCTAGCCGTGAGGTGGCGACATCTATTGAATATTTTAAAAACAAACAAAATACAGTGTTGTTTAAGAGTCGAACAGAGCACCTCCAGATGCAATCGAGTCTTTTACTATTGACTCATTGCATTGCGTTCTTCAACGGCGAGGTGTAGACTATTCACTAAACTAAATAGGTATCGCCTACAAGAAATGTTGCCTTTTAAAGCAAAGAAATGGTTTTATTTGCAAAGAAATGTTTCCAAATGAGTTCTCAAATTACTTGACAGCGTTTGCTATCGTGTATGATACTACAAAAATATGATACATGATATCTCGTATTAATTACAATTATCGTGAAATAAACATTTGTCCAGAATGCTATCATTGGTGTCCAAAGGATGAAATTGTCATAAACTTTTGAATGAGCTATGTTAATTAATAAATTTATACATGTTTCGGTTCTTGAATCCTAATCTCATGAAATCAGTGGGACACAAAACAATTGAAATTCACTTCTAGAGAAACACATTTTTATCTTTCAATCTAATTGGAATATTTTGCGTAGAATCCTTTGGACAAAATCAGTAAATATCTCAAAGGGTAACAACATCTGTTTGAAAGTAGTCATAAATTCACAAAGCACTCATTAAAAGTACAAAAATAGTTACACTTTGGTGCTGACCATTTATGTTGGTTCTTACCAAAGAGATATATGAGCTGAAGATAACAACAAGTCATCCGAGCAAGTGTAAGAGAGTTTTCAGTTGTTTGTGAGATTACTGTTGCTCTAAAACAACAGAACTTGGTTTTTTGTGAAAAGTACAGAATGCAGTTCGGCACGCCAGCTTGAAAACGTACAGAACAAAAAGAGAGAACATAAGAATTTCCTGCTGCGCCTTTGATGTGCTATTGTTCCATAACTGATAGAAATTTCATCGTGGATTTTCCTGTACTGTGGGCCCTGCAGAGGGAAGAAAACGGTGAGACAGCAGTAGGTAAAAGACGAGTTTGGGGAAATTAACTAAATCGAACAACCAAGATTAATTTGGGAACAATAGATAAATTTCAGGTGAGGATTTGTGAAAGGCCCCCAAGTTAGTCTAAGATAATTTTTCTGAACAGTGTAACCTCATAAATATCACATCAAAATAAACGCGGGTAAAGTCATTTTCCACCATCTGTATTCATAGAATATGTCTCTTTGATCAATTGTATTATCTAACGGAGGTGTGGGAGGCTCACAATTCTATTACACACTTACAGTCACGAGACTGTGATAGGTCAGATTACGAATTCCCTATTGTGACCTTTTCAGTCGTAGTAACAAATCAAGAAATTCCTATTAAAAGTTAAGGGTACAGAACAAAAGATGAAACAAAAGAATTCCACGCTGTGCTTTTTAATTTTGGCTCTAAATTTTTAATAGAAATTTCTTGATTTGGTGGAAGATTTAGTGTAAATCTCCACTCAAACTTGATGATCCTCTTATGAAGTTTAGGCCTGTTCATTGCAATTATACCCACTTACATACTTGACCATCAGTAAAGAAAATGGCAAGTCAGATTATTTTCAAGTTTCTTCAAACAAAATCCTTTATTGTCGTCAAATGAAAAGGTGTCAACACCTTTAATTTCTATCAATGCGAGACCTTTAGAGAACAACAGAATTGCACACTGTTCCATTAATGCTCATACAACACATCGTGGGATTTTATTGTTCAAAATAGTGACAAGATTTCATCCCCTGGAACAAAACTTTCCTATTCCAAAGCTCTCGGAATGTGTTGGTATTTTTCTCAATCATAGGATGTAATTTGTATCAGTATTGGAACAACAACATCTCAAAAACACAGCATGAAATTCCTTGTTCTCTCTTTTGTTCTGTAGCTTTTTGAAATTTCAGTAGCTGTAATCTAAAGCAAATCAATAAAGACAATAACAGAAGAAAATGACACTATAGAGAAGGTTGACCTTTTCGCAGAAAGACACATTTAATCGCAAAAAGATCTCAGAGTCTGAATGACCTAGTAAAAATAGAAGCAAAGTAGCCACATTGATGACAATGGCAAAAGCTATTATACATCAATGCTGACAGGATGATAGCAGTTAATTGTATCAATTACCTCCTTCTCGTGCCAAACGTGGCTTCAAAATACTTCAGGGAAGGCAAGCCGAGAGGCTTAAAGTCCGGGGCCGGAGAATTTGGTTCGACTGATTTGTTTGTTTGCGTAGGGGTGGTGTGGTTTTAAATTGTAGGTCCTTGCGACCTGAGCACATTTAGTATTGAGGAAAAGAATACACTTTCACGCTGCTTTGTGGTATCTAAGAGTAAAATTCTTTGCACTGAATTTTTTCTAAATTAATAGAGCTTTGCTGAACTGTTTAGTCACACGAATTTCAAATGTTCATTGGATTGATGGCCCATCCGGTGCTGCCCTCTTAATATGATGGACACCAGGGAAATTAATGGTCATTTGCTTACTATTGCAGTATGGCTTGATGACCATATTACTTACTCAGTTTTTGTATTCATCTGTTTTATCGCAACGTCAAAGAAACTTTAGTTTAAAGAAATTAGCTCGTTTGAAGATGCATCACAGTGATAGTCCGTAGGGAACGAAGTGTAAGCTTGTATTTATTGCCCGTCAGGTGCTGCCACAATGGTGGGGCGGCAGAAAACTCCTGTCTTTACTGTTGCAGTTCAGCACACCATCACACTTTGTACCCGTGTCGTGCAATTACATTCACGACTGCTGAATTTACGACAACCGAATTTAAGAGGGGAAAAACAGAATAACTCATATTTCCGAGAATCAAATAAATTGTAAGGTTGTATCGATGACTACTCTTACGAAAACTTGTACAATGTGAAGAACGCATAAAGTCTCCCTGTGATTTCTCCAACAGTCAGTCTGTTCATGAGTCGCGTGCGATGAAAGGACCCCGATAATTCCCGACTGTGGGAGTAAAGGTGCTCTTAATTGTCATCTAAAATGATTCCAAGGTGACCGGAAAATGTAAACAAAGCCTTCCATTAGCCACGATCTTCTTACAAATTACATACGACAAGAGGTTAATATCAAGTACATTTGATGACAGGGAAAAGCATGACAATTTTTATCCTTTTGTGACTAGAATCTTCTGATGCGTGCAGTTCATTTTCAGTCTGTTTTCTATTTTGTACTCTTTAATAAAGTTTAAACCTCTCTCTCTCTCTCTCTCTCTCTCTCTGTGTATTAGTCATAAACGTGCTTAATAAGCATGTTTAATTGCATGGTACACTGCGTAGGTTTGCCTTTTATTTCATTAATTGCCCTCGTCATAAAATAGTGCAGGATTCCAACATCTTAGGAAGTGTACATTTCTGTGTACATTCCCTAGAGTTGTTTAGTTCAGGCCTCTTTACCGTGGGAACAAAAGAAATTCACACTTTTTTGGTTTTTTGATTTTTGGTGGTGTTGTTGTTGTTTCTTTTTTGTGTTTATACCAGGGTTCATTTGATGGGGCTACTGGTGCCCTCTGTTTCGAACTTTGGTAACTCTGTCCATGTGTTTCAAAGCCCAAAAGCCAGGGTGGATCTCTCGTTTGAGATGAACTTCTTTTGTTTCCCATGTCAAATACATTTCCTCAGTTGCGACTTACTTTAAATTTTAAATTTATTACTTTTTCAGAATGGCAGTTACCGGATCGGCCGTGATATATTTACTTTTAATCTGCGTGTTACAGAATACATTACAAGCAAAATCATTCCTTTCCTCAATAAATCCTCAAAAAAGAACTGCTGAAAATGTGTCGCAAAACTTGAAGTACTCACAAACGGAGGAATTAATTTCCAAAGTTCTTGAAAGCGAATGGACAGATGAAAGGATAAATCAAATTGCCGACAAAACAGTGGAAAAGATTGGCCAGTTGCTACATGGGGAAAAGACAGACAGAAACAATGATGTAACAGATGACAGAAATATGAATTATGGAATGAGGGAAGACGAAAGGGATAAACGATTGATGGGAATATTCAGATGCACAGGTTGGGGTCCTGGATGTACGCCATTGGATGGAAAGATTGGAAGAAAATCAAAAGGACGAAGTAAATTGAGACAGATGGAAATGTATAATAAGATGTACAGAACAGGAGGACAAATAAAGGGATCGACTAACAGTGGAAGCACCGGCGGAGGACGAATAAAAAGCGGCGGGAGGACAAGAAACAAATTCCAGCCTTTCTTCACTTTAACTTCAGGTAAGGTCAAAATTTAATGATTACCAGCACACGGAATTTGTATCAGTTTCGAAACGTCTAGAACAAAAGAGGGGATATTACAATTTCACACTGCGCTTTTGGTGCTCCATTTTTCCAAAACTGATACGAATTCCGTGTATTGAGTACAAGAAATTTATGTTCAAGTAACTCGTTCTTTAACTTATAGTCATAAACGCTTTCTCATTTATTTATCTGGCGTTGATTGTCTTAACTTACCGTTTTCACAACCAACTGCACCCTTACAAGCGCTCTTACAAACTGTTCGATCTCCAAGAGACACTTTGGAAGCGTTGATAATAAACGCCTCATCTGCACAAGCGTTCATGACTATAAAAATTCGCTGTACTTTTAAAATATAGTTAGCCAGTCTACTAAAAGAAAGATAAATGGAGTGCGAAAGCGCTGTGCTTTTCCCCCTTTCTAAAACACAATAATGAACATTGGATTTCATAGAACAACACTGAATTTATACAGCTGAAGTCATTTACTAAAACATTTTTCATTCATATAAATTCATCAATATTGCTTTCGTCTAATTTAACAAAAACAGAAAATGAGAATATTCAGTTCCTTAAATCCAAAAGTCTGTTTGCTGTTGTTATTCTTAAGTTGAACATTACACAGAATTCGTATCAATTGTGTACATAAGGGTATATAAGGGAGCTCCCATAAGGTGCCGTGTTAAACTTCTGGATACAAATTCCGTGTACTGAAGTTTGAAAAATGCATGGCTGGTTGCATTTTGCACTCTGTACATCAGATTTAGAACAAACGTACAGCGTGCAATTCGTCTGTTTCCTCTTTTCCAAATTGTTAAGAATTTCATGATTTGATGCTACTTAAAGGTGACAAACTTGCCTTGAACCATTGTTGAATGCAGCTACAAGATTACAATAACACAAGGTACAATTAACCTTGTAAACTAGTTGAACCGTTATCACTAATTTTTCTCCACCTCAATAACTAGTAAGAAGTTCGCAATACATCACCCATGATCAGCTTTCGTCGTGTGGAAGTGATGCGATCTCACAGCTTAACACAAAATTAACTCCCACGCCCCTAAAGAAAAATAATTAACCATTGTGTTCAAAATAGAATTTAATCTCTCGAAGTCAAAATAATTTTAACAGACAAGTGAACTCAAACAATAGAGTCATTGTAGAATGCAAAATTTAAAGCCCACTTTTAATAAGTTATTGATGCAGTGGGAAACAACGTGTGAGTAAATTCCATTTTAAAGTTGAATTATGTGATGGTATGTGGACCATATTACAGGACTTTTCCGCTGCTACATGTTTCTGGCAGCACCTGACGGTGTACAAGTACTATCTCCTGATTTGATCCCCGGTTCGGATTTGAATGAATTGGCTGATTGCTGAAAGATAAAGTTAAGCACAGTGTGAAATTCTGTTGCTCCAAAATTAAGAGAGTTTTCTAACATTTAATTGAGAAAATAAAAAAACTTTCTAAGTCCAACTGATTTTTTATGTGCTTCTCTATTATTCCATTTCACTTTCATTACATTTATATGCGTGTATAGTAATCAAATAGAAATTATTCAAATAGGAAGAATGTCCCTCTAAATTTATAAGCTGGTGACTTTTTGCCATTCTTTAGGCTAAATATAGTGCATATGACAAATTTGACACCGTATACCAGAGAAGAATGCAAATACTTCATCCGATCCTCAACATACACATTCGTAACAATTGAACTACTCCAAAATGACAACTTGTCTCCAAAGTGTCAACACAGCCAATACCATTAACAAAATTACAAAAGCTAAAACCAAACCTGGAATATGTTGAATAGTACTAAATTTACACTGTGTAGTGCTTAAATTAGCTTCACTAAAAGTGTGTGCTTTGTTTTAGATTTCTGCAAATTCAGAGCCTGAAAATCAGATCACTTTTGAAACAATAAAATTTTATGCTCTGATTTTGCGCGCACCAATAGCACAACATGGAATTCTTTTGTTTACTAAAATTCACAAATTGGGGAAAATATCATGAACTCTATCTGATTAAATTTTGTTATATATTCGAAGTCTCACAGGAAATAATCCTTATTATTTTCTTTATATTAGAACAATTTTAAGAGACAGATTATACATGCACATAAAAATCTGATTAAATTTTAAAATTGCATGCATTGTCCTACTAATTAAATATCATTATTACCATTAGCGCGTTCCTAGATTTCCTCTGTAACAGAACTTATTCATAAGGCCAGACCTTTTAATTAATTCATTTACTTTGGAATGACAGAACTTTGAGGAAACAATTTAAGATGACTTTTCTTGTTTTGATATTGTTCACAAAGTAAATAATCTGATTAAATATTTTTTATTATTTATTTTATCCACTCATCTTATTATTTTTGTTTTCTTTCTATTTATTTAATGTAAAGTCTTGGAACGTTTGACTGCAAACTATTTGTTTATTCAGTGAGAAACATCTCGTCTCGATGGGGGAGCAGTTTGAACTGAAGCCTTTTAAAAATGCTACGTGTAAAACTTATTGACCAATAATGGTGTTTCCAATTTAGATGTCAACCTAATTGAACTAATTACCTAATTTACCTAATATAGATAGGAACTATACAATTGTTTTATAAATATCTCAAAAGGAACTCAGGTAATGTAAATGTACCTTGTGCTTGTACAGAGGGTAAAATTCCTATCAGTTTTGGAACAACAGAAAATCAAAAGTACAGAAAATTCCAGCGTGAAGGCCACAGTACTCAAAATAGTTATCCGCCTGGATCAATCAGACATCTTCCGCAGCGGCAAAGAACGTACAAAGGAAGCAACACAGGCTACATGTCTATTAAACCTCAAACGTTGCAAATCACCCTACGCTCTGAACTTTCAAAAGGAATGTCCAGACTATATGAGGGAAATGTTCATCTCAAGACGCCTTATATATCGTTATTGAATTTCATACTACCATATTAATTAGAAGTAATTATTCTCGTCAATGGATTTTGACTTTCCCTCAAAGGTTTTTATCCCACGACATCGATGTGACGCAATGCTATCCCAGTACAGAAAATTACCAAGAGTACAAGAAAATCCTATCACAGCTACAAAGACAGTGTGCCGCCAAAGGTTTTTTTTCGCGACGGATATCGCCGTTCAATCGAGGTTTTTTGAAATTCCTTCACTAATTAGTCTAAATAGACGAATTAGTAACAATATGTTAACACCATAAATTCAAGACACAAAAACACACATGTTGAAAACTCCTTTGCATAAATATGAATTTGCTGATTTTAAAATCAATAATATGGTTTTAAATTACCTAATCATGGCTACATATTTATGAATGTTACTGACTAGTCCAGTTAGACTAATTAGTAAAGGAATTTCCAAAAGCCTTGAATGTATTTCTAATCATGTGGGCCCCACCCAATGCGAATATTTATTACGACTTTTTCGCAACTTTAAAAACTGCTGTGGAGCTTAGACTTAATACGGTATCTTATTTTTGAGCTCCTTAAAAAGCTTTATACACGCTATAAATGCGAAGGTGTAAATAGAATTTCTATTCATCAGAATCTAGTTAATAAAAATGTTCTAAAGAGAAAAAAGATTATTTTAACACCGACTTTTCCAGCACAAAAACTGGACAAATCAGTTTTCTTTATTGTATGTGCGCACAAAAGTGTCAAAAGCAAATTTATTACACTCCTCCCCGGATATATCGATATCGCTTATATCGATATCCCGCTTATATCGATACTTTTTTATGCACCAAATTAATAGAGCCTCATATTAATTGTTCTGCTTATATCGATATCCCACTTATATCGATGCTATTTTCCCGCACCAAAAATATCGATATATCCGGAGACAACTGTATGTCAATTAGGTGGGAAAACATTGAAATGCCGGTTATGTAAAGTCACTTTAGTTCTAAGACATTTTCCTGAAAGCTTATGAAAAGGAAAGAGCATTAAAAGCTATTTTGCATCTCCTCGAGTACTAGATCTATTAGATCCATTGGACAGCAAAGAATCCTTTGTTCATTATGTATCTATGTCATGACAGTCTTAATTAAAATTAACAGGTTAAATTGTAGTACTTACTCATACATTCCTTGTTGTTTAGTTTTCAAAGGATACCGTTCTAAACAATTATCAAGTAGACTTTTAGATATTTACACAATGTGCGAAAATTTAACATTTACTCCTACACATAGGAAAGTCTTGAGCTATAAGCTTCTCTTCTGATGCAGAAGTGAACCATTAGAATACAAACTATACATTTAAATTTTTATTAATGGTAGGTAGTCAAGTTCATATTGGTATAATTCAGTGAATCAATAGCAAAAAGCTCTGGGCAAAGTGATATCACGGTTGATTGTGCAACTGAAGGCGCCTTGTGCTCTTTTACTCTGTATTTTACTGTATTTTATTACTGTACTGTAGCTTATACTGTATTTTATTTGTTTTGTGGGGGTTTTTTTCTTCAAATGTTCAACAGATGTCGCCACCTCCTTGCCATGTAAAAAGCGTAGTGAAGAGTCTTGTCCGGGAGGAAGTGTTGACAAAATCCAAGCCCGATGCCCATCGGTCGGATAGTCCCGCCATATTGTACTGCAACGCATTTTTATCAGAGGATGAAAATCTTATCACTTTCTAAACAATAATATTTCACGTTTTGTGTTTATTCACATCTTTAACAGAGTGTTCCATTTTACCAAATTGTTAATCAGATGGTCTGTGTAACCATTGGAAGAAGAGTACACAATTAACTTGGGAACAACAGAATTTCACATGCATCAATATCACAGAGTAAACACTTTTGTTATCAAAGGCACCCAAATGTTCTTGAGTAATTATTTCAGGTCCTAAAATTGATTCAATTTTGTGACAAAAAATCCAAACTTGCAGAACTTTCATTCTCTGATATACCGCAAAGGGGAATAAACCCGAAATATTCATCATTCCAATATCCATCACAGCTCCGCAATTATGATTTACCTTTGGTTTACAGTACACGGAATTTGTGTCAGAAGTTTAACAATAGCACATCAAAAGCGCAGCGTGAAATTCTTTGGTTCTCTCCTTTGTTCTCTTCGTTTCCAAAATGATACGAATTCTGTGTACTGAAATTGATTTAACAAAAACTTTCAAATTGAATTTTTAAGATTCGAAACTTTATAACTGAAGTTTGCTGGTAGTGGCAAGTAGTTCTGTTATGTTGTTACTACAAAATCGTAAACCGACAAGTTACATTGATTTGTGAACTATTTGTAACAAACTGATTGCAAGAAGCACCAGCTGCACTCAAATAGATCAACAAATATGGTTGTGACATATATTAATGACGCATTTCCATCTATGATTCGAATGTCTATATTTATACAAACTCAAAGACATGGCCTAAAATATTTCCTCATGTCCCCAAAGAGATGGATCGCAATTACTTACCGGCCTACCCAATTTTACGAAAATTATGGTTTGTGAAAGTTTTCAGTCACGTCCGTATCTGACAATGCACATTTGTTTGTATGCTTGCTTTATTGATTAATTAATTAATTAATTGAGAGAGAGAGAGAGAAAGAGAAAGAGAGAGACACACAGACAGACAGAAAGACAGAGACAGAGAGGGCAGGGAGGGAGGGACAGATACAGACAGACAGACATTACTTTAACACTAAACCAAGTTGTACGTTTTATTACTTTGATAACATAAACAAGACTACAAGAGTTGGTCTTTGTTCCGATTCTCTTGTGACGGTTTCGTTGAAACGGTCCCACTACATTACGCCTAAAAAACCAGTTCAAAAAAGGTGAATTTCGACATGCTGTGCTATGTCAAGCTTATGGACATTAGTTTCTCCAGAATCCGCCGCACTGAAGGGGCAGCACCTGATGGGCCATAAATCCTGTGTATTTTTTTGTATTGTCATGCCATCGCCTGATTCCTTCAGAGGTCAAAAACTAATATTCGTATTTTTATGTGGATCGGTAAATAAGAAAAAGACCATTTCTTCAGAAGTCACTTTATCAGATCAAAAGAAATTGATTTATTTCCTTTCTTGATCTACAGGATGTTCAGTTCCCTGCAACATTCTATGACATAGTTTGAAAATTAGATCTTTCTAATTTCCTATTTAAATTAAGAATTCGCGGTTTTCTATTTTGCGCCATATTTACAGCGCCTTCTCATAACCCTAAATAACGCAACACTCAAAATGTAACGCATCCTAATCAAGAAATTGAAGCATTAAGCTTTTATTTGTGTTGGTTTATTACTAAATGTCACTCTTATGGCATTAATTATATGAATAATTGCACTGCCGTTGAAGTTTATGAAAACACGCTGATTATGTTGCGAGAACTGAGGTCCATTTTTATGGGGCGCCGGTAGCTCCGATTCGAACTAGTGTTCTTTCATGTTAATAGAAACAACAATACAACAGTTCAACATTATGTGCTATTTGTATTTTATTTACAAATATAATATTTACATGTGAATAATTTTTAACGCTTGATTTTAATAATGTCAGGAAAAATATTTTTGTTACAAACAAGACTTCTTATTTAGACTACAAATTTGACGTTTTACTATCGAAATCCCTTTCACAAAATGGCAATTGTTCCGTTGAAGCCTGTACATCTTTTTTCTACTTTTAAAGTGCGGTAGGAAATGTACTTTATTTAAACAATTAAAA
This sequence comes from Haplosyllis anthogorgicola, assembly GCA_038406195.1. Lineage (NCBI taxonomy): Eukaryota > Metazoa > Annelida > Polychaeta > Phyllodocida > Syllidae > Haplosyllis > Haplosyllis anthogorgicola. Next base: position 2,560 of record JBCAUI010419952.1, on the reverse strand, counting down.
GAAGAGAAAAAAAGTTTGCATAAATAATAGAATACCACTGAAGACATAACAATACAATTTATACAAAAATGATAATTAACAATGTTATCTGAATCCCAGTCGCTTCTTTTCTTTTTCCTTTTTCCGCACTACATCTATCTGTCTATCTTTCCAGTTACTTTTCCTCAGTTTGATTGGTCGATTTCCCACATATTTACCTGAAAGTAAATTTTAAAAACGCGTTAAATAACCTCTCAATAAAACATAAATTACAGGAAAACATGCTTTAAAAAGCCCCTGCTTTGAGCGGTCACATGGAATTTACGGCCAAGATGTGGGTTTGTTTCTCGTTTTTTCTCACAGATAATCCTTTAAAATCATCACTGCTTCGTGAGGCCACCTGTCATTTACGGCCAATTTACATTGTGAATAAGGGTGGCCCCTCAAAGCAGGCTCCACTGTACATAATACCTAATTCTCGGTGACAAGATTTTCAAAGTGCAGCAACCGGGGTAAAACAACTGGGCCTTGAATATTACATGGTACACAGTATTATACGTATGTTACCATACTGATGTGTGCATGAAAATATCAATTGGGTTCAGGATTTTTTCGATCGAATCATGGTGTCCAATGTGGTAATAGTTTGTGCAGTTTTTAAATCCCCCTTTCCAATTATGGTACTAAAACTGGGTCTGCTGAGTTTTTCATGCCAAGGACCACCTAGTCCTAACGAATTCCACGCGAAAGCCAAATGCCGAAATCCTGAAATAAAATCCGGTACAAAATCGTGAAATATAACAGGTCTATCCCAGGAATCATTCTTTTTTTTTAATTAGTCTCTATGTCTATATTTGATCAGGCGGCTCCTGGGGCCCCACAGGACGCAAACGCGGCGTCGTTTCCGAGGCAGTGAGACGCGGGCGGAGCAACGCGTCCCTCGGGCGTTCTGACGTGTTGGACGCGGAGAGATCTGCGCTACGTTACCTAATACTACAGTGGCGTAAGTTCCTTTTTTTCGTACCTGATTACTCAACAACTTGAAAAGATGACGCAATGAAGTGTGGGATGATGCTTTCACGTGTTGAACGTGTATACTTCTTACATTATGGTATTTGTTTGCCTGTACGCTTTTAGACATTTTTATATGTCAAGGAAAATAACTAATGGACCTGAGTGGATAACTGGTTCCGTGGCCTCCAGGTCAAACTTTACTCTGAGCATACATCTTGGAAATGTAATATATTGATTAATCCCTATATTAGTACTTCTGATTTCCACAGAATTGAAGAAATTAATTTTCTTCCATAAAAATGAAAATTAACGGCGTAATTTTGGAATTTGCAACATATCTTGGACTACTTGGCGAAGTTGTTTTCCACGAAACAGTTATTCGTTGATTTTCCTAAATAATTGAATAAGACCGTCTTAATCTAACCTATTTACCATGTCTTGATTGATTGCTTACAAGCATGAACTCTTTCTCACTTTATTTTCTTTTTAATAATTTAGGAAATTAAAGTTAATGCGAATTTCAAAATTAAATTTCTCTCTCCTTGCTTTATTATAAAGCCTACGAGTCTGAGCAAACCGTCCTACCACCTTTTTCCGACTTGTATTATCAGTTTCGTCTTTGTCTGAATACAAATCTGGATCCTTTTCCTTTTAATTTGATTACAATGAACATTTGAACATTTTGTCTCAATTGACAGTTTCCTATTGTGAAGATCCTTAGTAATCACGACGCATATGTTTAGGCCAGACTTTTAACAGAGATGGAAATGGTCCTCACTAAAATAACCGGAAAATCGCTAAATTTCACTGATTTTGCAAAGAAAAGCCATGGAAATAAAAGGTTTAACAAGATGAGAAACCGGAAAAGTGTATTTTCAGCAACCAAAAACCGGAATTCCGGCTAAAACCGGAAGATTTCCATCTCTGCTTTAATGTTCATTTTTTTAATATTAAGACTACGTTTAAGCCACTTTCAAAAATCGGAATTTTTAAAATAATAATTAAAACATTTCAATATTGTATGTTTCTGTCATTTCCCTGAGCTTCACGCAAAAAGGAAATTATGCCATTTTATAAAATTCAACAAAACATGTACTGAAAAGCAAAATTATTTCTGATTTTTACTGCGACTGTCGCTCTCAAAACATTCTATCCATGAAATGTAATCCAACAAATAACAAAGGCTTGGCCTAGGCGTGGGAGGCAGAAATAATTGTTTCAAATACACAACTGAATTGTAGAACATTAATTTTTCTAAAAGCTGGCTTTTCAAAATACAACAGATCAAAAGATCGCATAGTTTCGATGAAAATTACATAAAAACGGATGTCACAAAGCTTTTTCTTTCAAACTTCAATCTTAATATCGCAAAGTGGCTTTTTCCTTTAAAATAGATAGTAACGGTTTAACTTCACAATCCGTATTGAAATGGCATTAGGATATTGATTTGATCCTGGATCATTCTATTTTTACTTAAAAAGCCTTAAATCGACACAAACCATATTTCTTTTGGCCAGAGGAGACCAAATTCCCTGTCCAAAATGGTTCTAGTTGATTGATTTCAGTC